>VZSF01004620.1:240522-394472 GCA_013398295.1 Chionis minor
GGGGGAAGCTGTCGCCGGGCTCACCCGCCCTTGACCGGCCGGTTTCCAGCCGCGGGGAGGGTTGGACAGCCCGGCCCGGCCCCGCCGCTCTCTCCCCCGCCGGCTTTTCGCAGGAGGAGCCCGACTTTCTGCTGGCGGTGGGGTTGTTTTGGGTTTTTTCCCACCCCCAGCCCCCCACCCGCCTCTTCCCTGCCAGGCTGGGAGGAAGCCCGGAGCCAACGCGCCGAGGTAAATCCCAAACGCGGCGCGATACGGAGTGCCACGCCGTGTCCCACTGGTGTCAACCCCGCGGCGGAAAACGCGCTGAGCGAGGAGTTAAGCGGCCTCCGTGGGGTATGGAGGGCAGCTTCTGCCTCGCTCCCTCCTTTTCCAGCCAGGGAGAGGGAGTTTCTCCCGATTGCGGCTGCCAAAGGCAAGAGGAAACACGAACGAGTTGGCCAGCTGGCACTCGGTTTCTGACCATGACTGACCCGCGGCTCCCGTGAACCGGTGCTTCTCCAAAGTTGCCCAGAGAAGCTGAGGATGCCCCGTCATTGGAAGTGTCCACGGTCAGGCTGGACAAGGCTTCGAGCAACCTGATCTCACGAAAGATCTCCCTGCCCGTCACAGGGAGGTTGGCCCAGGTGGTCTCAGAAGGCCCCTTCCAACCCAGAGCATTCCGAGGGTCCCAGACCACTCGTCACTTCGGTCTGGCTGCGGCAGCCAGCCGTCCCACGTGTGCCACCAAAGCACCGGGGAAGCTAGGGGAACGCCGATCAATATAACACGGTGTAGTTTTCATGCTGAACTGTAGCANGGGCGGCCGGGCTTTAAAGGAGGGCTGGGGAGGGGGGGCCCCGCCCGGCCACGGCTGCTGCGGGGCGGTGCTGGCGGCGGGGCAGCGCAGGGTAGGGCAGGTGGCGGTGGGGGAAGCNAACGCGCCGAGGTAAATCCCAAACGCGGCGCGATACGGAGTGCCACGCCGTGTCCCACTGGTGTCAACCCCGCGGCGGAAAACGCGCTGAGCGAGGAGTTAAGCGGCCTCCGTGGGGTATGGAGGGCAGCTTCTGCCTCGCTCCCTCCTTTTCCAGCCAGGGAGAGGGAGTTTCTCCCGATTGCGGCTGCCAAAGGCAAGAGGAAACACGAACGAGTTGGCCAGCTGGCACTCGGTTTCTGACCATGACTGACCCGCGGCTCCCGTGAACCGGTGCTTCTCCAAAGTTGCCCAGAGAAGCTGAGGATGCCCCGTCATTGGAAGTGTCCACGGTCAGGCTGGACAAGGCTTCGAGCAACCTGATCTCACGAAAGATCTCCCTGCCCGTCACAGGGAGGTTGGCCCAGGTGGTCTCAGAAGGCCCCTTCCAACCCAGAGCATTCCGAGGGTCCCAGACCACTCGTCACTTCGGTCTGGCTGCGGCAGCCAGCCGTCCCACGTGTGCCACCAAAGCACCGGGGAAGCTAGGGGAACGCCGATCAATATAACACGGTGTAGTTTTCATGCTGAACTGTAGCAGTGCCCGCACCGTACTCCCCTAGACTTATTCATGAAGTGAGCAGTTGAGACGTTTAGCATGAGAATCACCAGAGCGTGAGGCCACCAAGAAGAGCGGATTAGGGAAGCTGCACAAAAACTAAGATTTGAAAGTACCCAGAATGCGGAAACAGAAAAAGATTGGTATGCATTGCCAGAAAAAGAAATTTCTAAAAGAAGAATAAACCCCTTCCTATGAGACTTGCCGATACTATATTACACTGGTCTTCGGTTTATGCAATCGCTCCGATGGCATCTCCTACAGCGCGCACTTAATAATTACCTGGCCGCTGAACAGGTTGATTTCTTCTTGGGTACAAATCAAACGAGCGTCGCAATATCTTGCAATGCGGACTCTCTACGGGCAGCACTCTGGGTGCTAAAGAAGGCTGCTCTGACCTGTGGTGTAGAGCTACAGCCGAACCCAGATTTCTCAAATTGTGTCTGTACTGGGGCAACGCGCTCACAGGAGAGCAGATTATCAATTACTTGTCCTCTCGATGGTTAAGATTTATGAATAGATTCTTCAGGTAAAGAAGGAGTGGGTGGCTGTAGCTATATTTAGAGCGTGTACTCCTGTGAGAAACACAAATCTTGCTGTATAAGCTCCACTGCCACAGCTGATGCTAGTCGTATATCACTGCTCTGTCATATATATATGTATGGCCACACAGTGCAGGGAGTGTTGCGTTTCTCTATTATGGTTACTCCAGCAAAACAAGCAGTCTGTAATACAGCAAATAATGCCGGAATCACTGATGGCTCATTTCATGTACAGAAATAATTGACAGACTGCCACCCTTTTTGAGCTGTTAAAGTACGAAATTAAAGGTGTCATTTCTTCCCTGAACATTTGGTCTCCTCCTCTTGCGTAAACAATGGTGGTGAATGGGAATTTCGGTTTGTTCCCAGCCACGTCTTACACCTTGGTTCATTTGGTGGAAACAAAGAGTAGGCTGTTGATGTTTCTTCCTAGAAAGAGACATACAAGCAGGAAGCAGAAATTTAGAAAAACCACCTGTTTCCTTAGCAATTTGAGATAACTGGACTAGTTCAATCTCACTGGTTCCTGCTCATGTTGTCTTTCAATATTCAAGGTCTCTCTTAAACCAAAAACAAAAAAAAATAAATTACAGAAATCATCTAACAATACTAGCAAAGATGATGAGTACGAACGTTGTAATTTGTCCCACGGAGAGATATAAATGTCCACACAATTGCCTCACAGGAGGAGGATATTGCTTCCTGAGGAGGATTGGATTCTGGTTTCATTTAGTAAGCTAATGCCACAAGGTTGACCTCTGCGGGGTTGTTTTGTGGTTGTACCGGTTCAAGGGACAGAATTTGTTCTCAGAGGATTTGAGTTTCCTAGCGAGGATCGCTTCCTAGGAGAGCTCAGAGCACAGCAGGGCTGTTAAACGTT
Source organism: Chionis minor (assembly GCA_013398295.1). Taxonomy (NCBI): domain Eukaryota; kingdom Metazoa; phylum Chordata; class Aves; order Charadriiformes; family Chionidae; genus Chionis; species Chionis minor. The sequence continues at coordinate 243,456 of VZSF01004620.1, forward strand.
CAGCGAACAAAGATGAGGATGGAATTCTGCTTTCTTTTGCAAAGCTCTGAACTCACAGGACTGCATTTTCAAGACAGAATAGAAAACTCAGGCAATGTAACTTCAAATAGTTAAATACAAACTACAGTTGGTGATTAGAAAGTATAGTATGTGACTTCCGTAAACTGTGCAGGTTAAAACTACACGTTATTCCAAGGTCATATCCTAGCACCAACTGTTTGGCTGTATGGGTGGAAATCTTAATTCAATGGCTACCCTACTCTGTCATTACTTAAATGCCAGAACATATTGCTCAGTTAAAGGTTGTAGGGAAATGGGTAAGATTGTTTTCTTGTGTCTCATAGGTAGGAAGAACATGATTATTTCAGAGAAGCTGGTGAGGTGAATCCGTAAAATAGGATAATTGATAAAAACAATTCATTATTTAATGACTCGCAACCTGAATTAAGATTGAAGTATCTTAAAGAAAATTAAGAAAAATTACTATTTGTTTAGAATATGTGTATTTTATAAATGTTAATAGATGTCCTTGACTCAGTATTTTCGATTGGAAAAATGATAATAAGCAGAAAGAAATTGCAAGGGTGTGCAGCTCATTGTAGCCAGTATTGACCAGGATGCTGAAAACTGATTTGGGTACTGCATTAATTCTATTATGAACTAATGAATTTTGCTCTATAACCAGAGTGGCTCTATGAATTCTAATGAATTTTGCTCTATAACCAGTGTGTGGCTTCCACAATGGTGGTAGCCAAACACTAATGCTAGTCACTTCCCAGTAACTACTCCTCCCAAGATGATACATCCTTCCAAGAAAAGTTTATCCCCACCTTCCAGATAGGGAATCTGGGGGAAAAAGTGATTAGTGCACAGGAAAGCCTTCCACAGAGGACCTGCACTTTTTCACGTGACTGAGGCATCCCACTAAAACCATGGATGTTCAGATAACAAACAAAGAATTTGTTTGCGGTGACCTTTCTCATAGCACTGCGTCTCCTTTTGTTTCTTGAAGACACGGCTTGCTAGCAGAGCAGTTAATTGATGGGATGGTCTGGAGGAGATGGGGACCGCAGGGAGGGAGGGCACCAGGGGTGCCTGAGAAAGAGTTGAGCTGCACCCAGCCACCAGCAACACAGCTGCCGGGTGCTGTGCGCTTCCGTATGTGACATTAGGTTTGGTATTTGAGACGCTCACTTAACGGCCATGCGATGATCAGCTTTGGCCCCAAAACACATGGACCTGTTACTTCAGAAGTTTGGTAGACCAAATCAGGGACACGCAGAGAAAGAGAAGTTTTCTGTCAACCCAGCCCAGCTCAGGAGCATTTGGCGGGTATTTCTCCCCAGAAAAAGCGTTCATCTTCTGTGGCCCAGAGGGAACTTGGCTTCTCTGGCAGGTCTATCTGTACACACATGTGGGTGGAGGGGGAAGCAGAGGAGCAAGAACTAGAGCAGAGACCTGTACATAAATGAAGTAACTAAGTAAACTTTATTTACCTGGAGCTGCCCCAGTCTGATGACAAAAACTTTTGCCAGATTAGCAGTGCCCATGGCCACACAAAAAGTTAACACAGCAGATGTAGACCTAATGACTTAATGGTACATGAAACATGAAGTCACTTCTGCCAAAAAGTGGTTTGTTTATTTTTTCAATTATTTTTTGCTGGAAACATAACTTGAGGTGAGTACCTCACAGAGTGTTTTAATTCCAGTTCATTTCCTCTGTTTGATAACATTGTCTTTGCTGTAGAGCCAGTTGTGTTCACTTGTGTTTTTATTGGCGAGGGGAGCACAGGATGGATTGCCAGCAAGGGAAAGAAGCCCCACCCAGACATCTGTCAAAAGTAGACGAAATCCACTGTGAGGAGCAAGGGATGTCCCCACTGAGCTGGGATTTAACCCTTGTCTGCTTCCTCTTCATATCCATCTCTTACGCCGTAGGAGCTCCTTCTCTGTCATGATGACAACTTTGCAGATTTTTCCTCCACAGTTTTCCCATCGGGGAATCTGATGGGACGGTGTTTTGTGCAAAGCCTGGATTTAATAGGGAGCTTTCTGGAAGCGCAGGTCTGTATGGAAAGCAGCGTTGGCTCACAGTTGCAAGGAGGCGTTAAAAATCTTGATTCCAGACTTGGAGATGTTACCAACCCTTCCAGCCTTGAAATGCCTTTGTGGGTCCAGCCTTCAGCCTTAACCTTTGCACCAGGCAGTCAATAAATAAAGCGAGCACACATCGTGTTGTGCCTGCGTAACACACCAGGCATGAGACTGGGAGAGAAGAAACACACATGGTGATCCCAGTTTTGGTGCTGACTTACCGTCAGACCTTATGCAATCCTTCGCTGAGGCTGAGAGAGTTTTGCCTGCCAAGGGAGGGCACTCCCAGCAGGTATGTGGGGTAGACAAATAGGAGTGTTAGCATAAGTATTAAGAGCAGCTGGTAAGGTAAGTAGGGCAGAATAAAAGACGTCCTAATTCAACGCCTTTATGTATTCCTTTCTACTGCGGAGACACATGGACCTTCGAAGCATGTAACCGTATTTAAGGAAAAAAAGGTAAGAACAGAGGTATAAGTATTCTGCACCCAGCTAGGATTCAAGGCTTTCATTGGGTAGTGAAACCTTTCTTATTCTGAATTGCGTGCCTCTGCCTTTCATCATGCTACTTTTGAATTTGCCTGACACGCGGCATCACCCTCTCTCACCTAAGGCAATGCAAGTTTGATGAATGTTGTTCAGAGCATGCTGAACCCACTCAACCATCTCTTCCTTAGTTTGTTTTCTTTGTACTTCCACATTCATATTCTTCTTCTGAGACTTCAGATTCATGTTGTGAGACCTGACATTTTCGAGCGACTCTCTTAGTCTTTCGTTGCACTGTATCTTCCCAAGTTTCTTCCCAAGCATATTTTCAAACAAACTGTACTTGGCTTTTGCCTTAAGGGCAGCACATCAGAGTCTCAGCAGTGCAGCAGCTGCTGGGGCTGCCTGGATTATCATGTCAACTTACGCAACCAGCCCTACAAAATGAATCATGTTGTTGACTGACTGGACAATGCAAGCACAAGTGTCCTCTCTTGACCAATCTGTGTTTTGACTCAAGCACATGTAAAAGTCTGCAGTTAAACTGGCCCCGTATTTAGGAACTGAAGCGTGATTTGTATTTGAGAGTCTTAGATTATTGTTTATAAGTGATGCACACTGTTTTTTTCCCCTCCGAACAAGTTGGGGGGGGGGAAATGTCAAGTGAAAATGTCCTCTGACATTTTCCTGTACATTACTTTTGGGATGGGAGAGAGTGCTGCTATACAAAACATACGTAATTTAGGATGACATCAACATCCACAGCGGAAATAACATATTTTGAATTCAGGTAATAGGACAAGATCATATAATTTTCTGGAGATGAATTTTCTGGTGTTGAAATTCTGCAACTGGGGATCAAGAGCTGGTACTGTCTAGCTGTTGCAACCCTGTTAGAAGTTTGCAAATGGATTCATCCCTCCTGAAATGGATTTTCACATTATTTACACAGACATTTATATTTTCACCATAGGATACAAAGCTTCCACTTTCCATTACCCATAGCTCTATTGTAGCTCACTCAGATTTAAATGAAAACTTTAGCAGCAGTATCTGACAGAATTTAGTACGTAATTAATTTTCAATAGATTAGTTTATCTCACTTCTCTCTTGTGAAGTCACTATAAGTAAATTTTCGTATTTCATTTTAGAAATCTTGGTCAGTTTTTTTGTTACAGAAAGAGCCAAAAATCCAGCACTCAGTTGGATTAATTCCGTCTACTTTCAGCCTGCTTTTTTTGGAGAGATTGGTGGGAGGAGATGTTTGCAGAAAGGGACACTGTAATGGAGGAAAGAGCTAGAAGAAGGCTTCCTGATGAGGGTCCCATACTGAAGTGCAGTAGGGTCCAAGGAGAAGAGCAGGAACATTTGTACCTCACTAACGACTGCCTAGGCAGATGGTCAATGAGGTACTTAAAAAGAGAGAAGCTCTTGTTCTTACTCACAGCCTCAATGAAATTCATTTGAGACCTCCCAGGTCCTTCATCAGCTGTGAACACCCACCCCAAACCCTCCTTGTCATCTTCCCTTTCAAAGCATCTCCCAGACTCCAAATGCCTTTCACCCCTCCTGCTCCCCCTTTTTGCCCTCTCAGGCCCTCACCTGGACCCCCAGCTCCTGAAAAACCGAGCTCGGCCTACGGCAGCAAGAAATGCTGAGGTGGCGCTGGACAATCTGGATTCGCCCGTGAAGCGGGGAAAGCATCACTACACACTGTGGCATCTCTGAGGGCTTCCACAACTCTCTACTTCTCTTTGGTCTTTTCCAGTATCACCTCTAACCTTCTGTAGCTGACATCCTTATTTTTTTAATACTTGTACAAATTAGAAAAAAATGCATTACTATTGACCTATGCAGTTACATTCTTATTTTCTTTGTTCTTGGCACTCTCTTGAGCAACTGACTGCCAGAAAGCACACAGAATCACAGAATCACAGAAAGTTAAGGGTTGGAAGCGACCTCTGGAGATCATCTGGTCCAACCCCCCTGCCAGAGCAGGTCCACCTACAGCAGGTTGCACAGGATGGTGTCCAGGCGGGTTTGGAATGTCTCCAGAGTCGGAGACTCCACCACCTCTCTGGGCAGCCTGTTCCAGTGCTCTGCCACCCTCAAAGGAAAGAAGTTCCTCCTCATGTTCAGATGGAACTTCCTATATTTGATTTTATACCCATAACACCTTGTTCTTTCAGCTTTTAAAATGGGGATGTCCCTTTACTTTTTTAGGCTTGGAAAGCCCGGGATTTACTGTTACTTGGATTTGTGTACACTTCCTCCTTATAGCTCAACCCATTTTCCCCTTACGGAAGAGTGAGATTTTGAAAAGAAAGAAAAAATACTTTTAAAACACCCACAACAACAACAGAAAACCAACCAACAGCAGCTTTTTGCTTCTTGCAAAGGCATCTGAGTAAAATGCATTCAATACAAAGGTAAGGTTACAATAAAACAGTACATAAACCACCTAAAATTACATAATGTATTTCATAAACTGAAACTGCAGCACATAAATAACCTAGCCCTGTGTGTCAGCATAACGTGTTGCTGGGTTACTCGCTGCTTCCCTCAACATAATGAGTTTTCCAAGAACCAGGAGATAGTCTTCCGAGAGGAAACAGAGAGAGAAGTAGAAAACAAGATGCATATTCCCATCCAGCAATGCTACTATACAGAATTCCATGGAACCTACCTAACAACAAGGAAGTATGTTTTTAGGAAAGCATTAAGAATTTTACCAGAAAGGTTAATACTTCTTGTAAAGATGAAGTGAATTCTGTTCATTTTAGATGTTTTAGCCATTGTTTTTTTAACTCGGGGGATAGTTGTCAGGGTCCAGAGAGTACCAACAGACCCTGCAACCTCCGCCTACAGATAACTTTATATGTACAGTCAGATTAATTCATTTCTTAACACAAGATTGTTGGAAACTTTGTGGTGTGAATTTGTATTTATTTGTAATACGATGATACCTTGCATTCAAAATTGTCTGAGTCTTCTTATAATGAGATCGTGGAGTTAGCACATTCTAAGTCCTGTGATCCCACACACATGCCACATAAATATCTTTCTTTGGAAAGATTTCAAATCACTCAACCTATACAACAGACATGCTATACACACAAGAAACATTTTCTGTAGTGGAAACGATCCCTCATGATGCAAAACCAATGCAGAGCCATGCTTCCCAACAATCTATGCTGAAAAGCAAAGGGGGAAAAAAAAAATTAAAAAAAAAAAGGAAAAAGGCATGCAAGCAGAATAAATAGCTCTATTTTTCACTTGCTTGGAAACTGATGCAGAACAGATTAGCCTGCAACTTAGTGCTCTTGCATAAACAAGCGATTCTATCTGGTCGAGAGCAAAGCTCTTTAAACCCTTCCTGGCTAGGAGTGGTCAAATAAGTAAAAAACTCTAAAAAAAGTAAAAATGGAAGGGCTAGCTATTATGGAAACGCCTTTAGACACCTGAGCATTCTAGTATCAGGCTACAAAATCATCTTCCAGAGAACAAACACAGCATAAGCTACACCAACCACTTGAACTGGAGCAGTTGAGAACCAGTTTGTGTATCAGAAGTTAATCCAGGCTTATCTCTCCAAAACTGCAGATGCTTTAGATGAAGCAAGTACTAGAACAAAGCCCACATTTATCTGTTTCAGTACTTTTAAGTTAAGTATATAAGTTAAGCTTATATATGGTTATTAGAAAGCAGTTCTTTATTAAAACCAGTTTCTAGTACATTATTACCTTTCTTTTTACAAATGAATATTGATCAGAAATACTTGCTTTACCAAGGCCTGCTCCTGATGCAATAATACCTGTCTTTTGCTTATGGTAAAAAATCAAGTCTGTCCAAGGACAAAAGGTTTATCTGCATTCTCTCTGTAAGAAACAAGAGTACCCCTTTCATTATGGTGTGTATATCGAATAGGTTTGTACTTTGTGTCCTTTTTTCTGATAAATCAGGTTGCTTATTTATTCAACCTCTCTAATACTTATTGGTGTGTCCCAATAAGAGAGAGGTACCTACAGATATATTAATCCTCTTATTGAAAAGGATTAATTTAATTCTCTTTTTCAGAACATTTTCTAAAAGGGGATAAGAAAACACAGTTGAAGAACAAGGTATCAATCCTCTTGGTCCCACATCCATTCATTAACAGTTCCTGGAGGCAACGAGCAGTTCCTGGGTTTGCATCCTGCTGAAATGACTTCCTTTGCTTTCTGTTATCAGATAACAGGAATTCCTAATGAGGCCTGTCAGCCATAGCTGTTTCATTAATATTCACACTGAACTTTATGGTTCACGCTGGGTACCAGTAACCCTTGACGAGCTTCTCTGGTGCCCTGCAAAACCTTCCAGAAAAGGCATCTAATTGCACTTAGCTGAGACCACCGATTTTCCATAGGGCAAACATTGCCTACTACAGAAAAAAAAGTCCAGTATCCTCAGAAAGCTTGTACAGAGGTGGATGCTGCCCCACCAAAGATCCTCAGTGACACCCCACGTTATTGCATGGGGTCATTAACGAACAGGAACACAGATCTCTGGTGGAAGACAGTCCTGGTAAGGATGGATTGAGAAGACATTTAGGACACCATTGTAGTACATTTACACAGGTAAAAATATTTATGTCTGGCTCACCTTAAAAATGATGATCTGGACCACATCACGGAAACGGTAGTCAAGAAGATGTTCTGTCTGATGCTGACCATGACCAGGGGAAAGGTGCTGATCTCCTCTCTCTGGTGACCAGTGACAGGACACGAGGAAATGGAATGAAGCTGCATCAGGGGAAGTTCTGGTCGGACGTTAGGAAAAGGTTCTTCACTGAGAGGGTGGTCAGTCACTGGAACAGGCTGCACAGCGAAGCGGTCACGGCACCGAGCGTGTCAGAGTTCAAGGAGCACCCGGTTGACACAGTTAGTCATACGGTTTCATTTTGAGTAGTCCTATGAGCAGGGAGTTGGACTTGAGGATCCTTATGTGCCCCTTCCAAGTTGAGATATTGTATGATTCTACAACTATTTTCTGAGCCTGAAAGCTGCTGATGCGTGCTATGAAGGAGGAGCTGAACACAGTGAAGACTTAGGCTAAATGGCTTATTTGCAGAGAAGACAATTTTTTTTTTTTTTTTTTTTTTTTCCCCCCCAGAACAAGGCCACCAGACCTGAAAAGAATGGAGAACAGCCATAGAATAGTGTTCAGAGAATGGCCTTGCAGATGGACCAGTGAAGAGAAAGACCAGTAAGCTGTCTCCCTAAAGGAAGCTACGGTACAGGCAGAAACAGACACTGACGGTATGTCAGCAGTCAAACAGCTGGGAACTAACTGGCACAAAAGCCGGGTTGAAAGGTTAGTCCTGGCAGAAGGGATGTGCTGCACCTGACGTACCTCTTCCCTTCTCACAATCAAACGTGTTTTTCACTCCTGCTGTTATGCAACGCGCAGTGGGACATTGTGAAAGCCTTGCCACAGCCTCCCAACAGGTGCTGCCGCATTTTGTATCGGGGTGAAGTTGGAACCATACAAATTTGTTTTTAAATTATTTGGGATAGAGAGGTGCTATTTAACTTTCATTGTAGTAACTCAAATTTATGGTTTTTTTACAGCACTCTGACATATTTTGTAATCTGGACAGAGAGATGGAACAGAGATGATAAAATACAACCATTTTTTTTATTTAGTGGCCCAGTTCTCCTAGTGCAGAGGTTCTCAAGAAGCAAGATTTCAGTAAGAAAGAAGCTAGGCCTCAGGCAAAGTCAGGAAGCTGGATGACACTTAAGTTTTGCCCTCTTATATCACCAATAAACAAATAAAATCCATACTGGTTATTGTTATTATGGAAAGGCCTAGGATCTGAAAAATGGTTCTGATGACAACTGTACATATAAATTGCATACAATACATACAAAAAGGGAAAGGACAATTCAGCGCAGGTTTTGAGCAAGAATTTGTAAGTTTCAATGGTGATATAACACATGCTGCTAGGAAAAGAGAGAGAGATCTGTTCATGTCTTAATTTACAGATGGTGACATAATAAGCTAAGGATAGAGTCAAGATGATGTGTATTAATGTCTTAATTGAAAAGAATCAAAATTAATTAAAACAGACAAACAAGACAAGCTTGTCTAGATTAAGAAAAGGGGGTTGAAACAGGTCAAATTGAAATTCTTTCTATCAAATATTTAAATGCTTGACCAATAACTCCAATGTAGTTTAATCATATGTAAGTGACTTGCAATTTGGTAAAAGGAAAAAAGGAGAGAGAATGAAAGACTTAATAAGCTTCAGAGGTAGTCAGAGGTGTCCCTGCCCATGGCAGGGGGGTTGGAACTTGATGATCTTTAAGGTCCCTTCCAACTCTAACCATTCTACGATTCTATGATTCTATGATTCAGGAGGACCACAGCTAAACAAATGACTCTTACATTTAATCATAGAATGATAGAATCCCCTACGTTGGAAGGGACCTTTAAGATCACCAGGTCCAACCATCAACCTAACACTGCCAAAACCACCACTAAACCATGTCCCTCAGCACCACGTCTACCTGGCTTTTAAATACCTCCAGGGATGGAGATTCCACCGCTTCCCTGGGCAGCCCGTTCCAATGCTTGACGACCCTTTCAGTGATGAAATATTTCCTAATATCCAACCTAAACCTCCCCTGGTGCAACTTGAGGCCATTTCCTCTTGTCCTATCGCTTGTTACTTGGGAGAGGAGACCAACCCCCACCTCACTACAACCTCCTTTCAGGCAGTTGTAGAGAGTGATAAGGTCTCCCTTCAGCCTCCTTTTCTCCAGGCTGAACAACCCCAGTTCCCTCAGCTGCTCCTCCGAAGACTTGTGCTCCAGACCCATCACCAGCTTAGTTGCCCTTCTCTGGACACGCTCCAGCACCTCAGTGTCTGTCTTGTAGTGAGGGGCCCAAAACCGAACACAGCATTCCAGGTGTGGCCTCACCAGTGCCGAGTACAGGGGGACAATCGCTTCCCTAATCCTGATGGCTACACTATTCCTGGTACAGGCCAGGATGGTGTTGGCCTTCTTGGCCACCTAGGCCCACTGCTGGCTCATATTGAGCCATGTGTCAACCAACACCTCCAGGTCCTTTTCTGCTGGGCAGCTTTCCAGCCACTCTTCCCCAAGCCTGTAGCGCTGCCTGGGGTGGTTGTGACCCAACAACAAGAGGACAACAAAATATATTGTGGATTTTTTCATATGCTTGTTAATTTAAATTAACTCATTTTTCAATAGAGCCCCAGTCAGATACCTACAACTTCAGCAAGAAGAGCTGTCAGCCAAAAACCAGCAAAATTAGTGAAAGAAGGTTTAAGCCTGTAGTTGTTTCCCATGCATCATCACATAGCTATATGAAGTTCTAAGAGTTTAAAAAAGACAAATTAGCATACAAGACGCCTTGTGTATGAAACTGGAATGAGGAACAACCTGGTGCCTTGTTTCTTTTAACCAGATCAGACAAAATGCAGCTTTCGAGCTGTGTGGACCAAATGGTGTAACTGCCTCGTAGAAGCTGATATGCATCGCCCAAAACTGAGAGAAAGTAACTTTCTCACTGCTACCTGAAAGGTGGAGGCAGAGGAAAGGAACAAGAATGAAGTTCTTGGTCATTCATACGAGAGACCATTCTCTCAAACAAGCACCCCCATTTCTTCACTTACAAGCATTTAGAGCAATTGCTCCAAACACTAGAAATATTAGCGTATAATTGTTTGTCAGCTGCTTCACTAGTGCTTGCAGTACGAACTGCTGTGACTAACAACTTGCTGAAATCTGGCAGCTGAACACAACTTTTTGTTAAGTACCACCACACTGTCCTGAATGAAGACCCAGTCAACAAGAGCACTTCCTAAAATTACCATGTTAGAGACTGCGTGCATTTGCTTTTCCAGAATATTGTTCTAAACCAGCCATGAAACAGAACAAGTTAATAGTAACTAACATTAGCTTAAGACAGCCAATGATTTCATCCTATTTTTTAAATTTTGGTGTCAGCATTTACACCTAAGAGACACCATTAGCTCTGAAGTAACTGACACAGCCTGAGCTTTGTACCACATTACCTATACCTGAAATAAAGAATTAGACAAATGACATCTCCTTACTCTAAAGAATGTCTGACAGAAGACACCCAAACCTTTGGAATTCAGCACTATTGGTAGTATTCCATGTAGTGGTTGATGGGGATTAAGAGGCTGATTTGAATTTCTAATCTGAATTTGCCTGGCTTCAGCGTCCAATCTCTGTTACATCTTCCTTAACCACATTAAAAAAGCATTGCAGCATCCCCTACACTCTTTGGCAAGATTGCTTTTGTATTGTACACCCCTGCTCGATTTTCCATTTGGTAAGTTGAAACGCTCTCCCCCAGACCTCCTACCATATAAAGTTTTCCTCCATTTCTTGAACTTGGGGTTCTGTGACTCTTGTATAAATTCTTTGGTTCAACATTTTAAAACTACAGCCCCAATGTTCGTCCGGTAGCAGAGTGGTTTCATAGTGTTTTCACAGGTGCTGTAGGGCAGGGGTGGGTAGAGCCACCATGACAGATGCTGTTTACGTCCATTTGCTCCTTTAGTCCTCTTTACCACGGAATTACATTAGGAGTTTGCTTATGGGAAGCTCTGTGTTCAGAACAATTCTTAAATGCTTTCCGCTGGTGCTATTTTCCAAGAGACAATGTGTATGTTCAATTTTCATTTCTTGTCCCTAGAAGTATGACTTTGTAGGTGATAACATTAGCATACTATATTTAAAGGTGCTATTTTGGAGCAATTCAGATCGGAGAGATTGACTTTTGTTTTCACACAATTTAAATCGGCGGGGTTTGGGGTTTTTTTTAATTTTTTTTTTTTTTTTTGAATACCAGTGAAAATGTTGAATAGTACCCACTATGACACCAATACTTTTGGGAAGTCCTCTAGAAAGCGCCTCCACTTGCTTTGCCATCAATGGTCTCTCCAAGCATTTGCCAGGCTGCCCTTCAGCATCCTGGCGCACGCTCCGTTATCACGGTCCACTCCCAGCGAACTGCCCGGTGCTGCTGCAGGGAGCTGACACAGGAACATTAAGGTCGGTTTGCGTGAAATACGAGTGGGCATTATTCGTGTGAAAGCACGAGCAGCATCACGGGTTGAAAGAACAGCATGAATTGATAACCGAGGAACGTGATTAACGGCAATTAAACCAGTAAAGACTGAGGAATGTGCTGTTTACATCGCGACCGGGGGGCTGAGCTCCGATAAGGGCCGCAGCAGGTTGACTTGTCAGCAGAAGACCTGAGGTCCGATAACAGGAGGACGGCAGCAGGGTTGCAGTGCACCCTCTGCGCTAGTCCGCCGCTCGTTATCCCAGCAGGAAGAAAGGCTGCAGCCATAAATATACTCAAATGAGGAAACACGAGCAACAGGTAGCAACCTTCCCTACGGTTTACAGGGGTGAGGTAAGCAAGATTATGATGGAAAGTCACATTGTAATAGCTGAAGGGTATAAATTACCTGGATGGTTGTTGTTGTCTACACCCCAGCTGGCAGCTCAGCCCCACACAGCTGCTTGCTCATCCCACCCCGCTCCCCCCCAGGTGGGATGGGGAGGGAATCAGAAGGGTAAAAGCGTGCTAACTTGTGGGTTGAGATAAAGAGTTTAATAATTAAAACAAAACAAAGAAACCCCCCAAAACCCAACCAAAACAACTCGCCCCCAAAGCTCAAAAAACCCCCAACAAACAAATTAAAAAACCCATAAAAACAGAACAAAGGAAAAAAGAAAAAAAGAAAACCCAGAAAAAAAAAAACCCAAACCAAGGAAAAAAACTGCTGCCAAAAGCCTAATTGCTGACCACCAGCCAACAGTGCCCGGTCAACCCCCAAACAACTGCTGCCCTGGACAACCTCTCTCCCTGCTGGTTTTGCTGGTGAGCACAACATCGGTTTTCCACTGCCAAGGAAGACCCCCAGTGACATGGCATTTACTCAAGAGCCACCATTTCTTGTCTTCCATGGGCATCTCCAGCCTGCCTGGCCTGGCCACTTGGATATGGGCTTCTCAGTGTTCGTGAGCGTGTGGGTGTGAGACTATGACTGGGTGAAATCCATGAGAGAGTCAACATTGAGTGACTCTCGTCGGTTTTGTTTAAAATAAATACTGCCTTCCCTTTCCTTCTGGTCTTGAGTTGAATTTTGTCACATAAATTTCCTACTGCACACCGTCAATGAACTACAAAATGGTCTCTAAATTTATAGTCTCTGCAAAGAAGGAGGATAGCTGTTTGACCAGACTTATTTTCTGCACCAAGCCTATTTTAGTTCTTTGTTATTTGAATCTCGTAATAGACCTCCCAGTGTGGTGTTTCACACCAGTACCATGGCAACAGGCATATCATCATCCCACACGCTTTCTCAGACTACGGGGACAACGTGAACATTATTCTGACATTTCTGTGCTCCGAGATCTCTTTAGAAGGAACATTAGTGTGCCAGTGCCTTTTGGTCAACTCTCGCTACGCCTGCTTTCAGTTTTTAGGCCTGTAGATACCTGATAGAAATAAACGTCCTGTTGGATTATAAAGGAGCTGTGAAACATGTCGTTATCTTCCTGCAAAACCAATTTTTTGTCACTGTTTCTAAATACAGAACGTAACCATCTGAAGATGTCTCCACCCTTAACCATTTGACCTTTGACCACCTACCTAGTAAGGAGGCTATATTGCAGCTAGCACGTATTTCAGCAAAATACCTTAATATCTTCAACCGTGTGAGGTATTTTTACCAATCAACATCTCAAATTCTTTAGTGATTTTCTGTACTTTAATTTCTATTTCCTCTTCTTTCCACTTAAATATTTGATTTTTTAACTGTCAGTATTTCATCACTCTCCCCAGTTTGTCAAAACGTATTTCCTCTCTTGTTGTCACATCTTTGTGTCCACCCAACCAACTCTGTAAAAATAAAATTACGGAAAAGAAAGTTGGTTCTGTTCTACTGCAAACCAGGTCAAACTTTTTTTTAAAGCTTCCAGGTTTTACAAATTTATGTCGGTAACAAGCTGAACAGATTTACTTTCTTTGAAATAAAATGCAAATTTCATTTTAGGGTTATCTCTGCCAGTTGGTAACAAATATTGCCAAGTTTTGATCATTGGTTCCTAGACATGCAACAAAATCCAGTACGGTAATTGTTTAATTATAACAATCTATAATCCCAACCAACTGTGTATTGTTAGATACAATGGTTTTCTACAAGCATATTGTAATAAGCATATTTTACTATTGGCTGTGAGTCATCTTCCCCCACATATGTGCACGGCAAATTAATCATGCAGTTCTGAGCTTTAACAACACCGCTCTTCGCCAACAAACAGCTGCCTCACGCTTTCCCAGCCAGTGCATTCCTTCATTTCTATTTCAGTTTCTGTGGTTCAGAATTATCAGTATCTCCAAAAGAGATAACAATCAACTTCAGCGTAGGGTGTCACCTCCCCTATTTTATCTTTCTCAAGTAAATAAAGTGATAAATGCCCAAACCCAGTCACATAATTACTCTAGGCATATTTAAATAAATCATTTCAAGGTTTTATTATGTATTTTTACAGTCTATTAGCACACTGTGATAAGAAAATCATGGATTTTCAAATTATGGATGCAGAACAAGGATCCATTACTGGTGATGATGATAGAAAAAAGTTTCAAGCAATCTGAAAAAAAAACCAAACCAAACCCTCATCAGGCTGCTGATGGATGAACAGAAATTATCTTTCTTGTCCCAGGCCTTTTAAAGGTCTAAATAGTTATGTTGACAATACTTCCATTTCATTAGACCAATTATAAAAGGTGTTTGTCCCATTATGTGCCTTGTAGTTGATTACTATGGTTAAGGCGGCTGCTGAAGCTTCACTAAATGAAACACAGCTCTGGACTTCTCTCTCCCCAAGCAATGTTCACAGAGTTCTGGGAGTTACGGACTGAGCAATGAATCGAACAGTTTTGCTTAACTAAGGTTCTTTTCTCACAGTTATCTGTATGCCCTTGGGAACTTCTTATCTCTTCCATTACAGCTCATGCCATTGAAAAAATCACGTTACTTAACAGCTCTGTCGGAGGTTTCAGCTCCCTCTGAGTAATTGTGCTAATAATGTTGACCAGAGCAAAACGATGCAGCCAATTTCTGTTCAGATTTCTTATGGGCTTCAGATTCCAGTTTTTCAAACGCTAAATGCCAGCTCAAACTTACTTATTCAGTAGTTACCAGCATTTTCTTATATATAGCCTGAGAGCTATTCTAGACTGGTAGACACCTGTTTTTCCTCATACACTTGAAAAAAATCTGATGTCTCACTTAATTAATTTGAAAATTATGCCTGTGTAAAGCTGGTTAAAACTTATACCAACTCTTAAATTATCAAATGGAAACAGAACTAATTAAAAAGGATATTTATTTTGGGACATGAGCCTGTATTAAAGATCTCAGCTGCAGTTCTGTCAATTTTGTTTACAGTTTTCCTGTCCCCCATCTTAATTTGTCAAGTCAAACATTCGCCTTTTTGGGAAGTCGGGTATCACAGTGACAAACACAGAAAGATTATATAGCACGAGCTACAAAAAACACCATCCCAAGAAGCTACATTTGCTGTTCAGGTATCCAATGTCGATAAATCTTACATGACAGAAAGAGACAAAATTTTAAAAAAGGCCATTAAAAACCAAGCATGCGTTAGCTGGATCCGTGCAGTATTGTTTTAAACTGGATGCAGCAAACCTGCAGTCTGTGGCTGCGTTATCCAGTATTTGGGGACAGAAATAACAGGCCTGTCAACCCAAAATAGACAGGAAGGTTCTCCACCCAGGTGTTAGCTTTCAAAGGCACCTATCTCTTTAGCCACAACAAGTCCCCCAAGGGCTCAACCTTGACCAAAGTAGCAGCTGAATCAGCCCACACGTACAAAAAGGAAGATGCTCTAAGGATTCCTAGTGAAAGATTATTTACCTAAATCCCTTCATCCTCCTCTTTTCTGTCTTTCCAGCTAGCCAGTCTTTTATAGCATAACCCAAACAGCAAAACCACGCCACTAGCAAAGCTCTGGGTGCTTTTTCATCATTCACAACATGTATCAATTAAACGAGGCGTAGCATTCCCAAGGTACTTTACTAGTATCAGTCAATTGCACCTTGATCTTGCAGAAAAAAACAACCAGTTTTGCACAGAGAGAAGAAATAAAACTCCTCCTCAAGCAGAAAACAACCTAGTATCTACTGCAGTTAACTTGAAAGCAGAAATACTGCCTAACCACTAGATATAATTTAAATTAATTGCATCAAGATATTTAGAGTCTAAATGGCTTTTAAATAACTCATTATACATTCAATACAACACTTGAGAAAGGAAAAAGCTACCATCAAAATATTTTAAAGGTGTTAAAATGGTAACTTCTACAAATATCATAGAGACAATTGAAGTTAGTCATTATCTGCCTAATTTTTCCGGTTTTTCTGCCCTTTGTCCAAGAAGCCCCATGACCCCTAGTCTGAGCACAGTTAAATACAGAGTTCCTCAGTTCACAAAAAACACAGAACACTAGTTTTCCCAGACTTCACCAGATAACCTTCATGACAGATAGTGACTTCTATTTACTGAAAACAAGTCTTCTCACAAAGGAAACAAAGATAAGAGAAAGTTGGTATGAGAAAAAAGCGTTCCTGACTTACTAGTTTAGGTGTTTTCATTAAGAGGCAGGTTTGTCTAAATACAGTTTTATTTGGAACCATTCCATTTAATTAAATACTATTTTAAAAACATTTGTAACATTACAGTCAGGTTTAACATGACGTTTACCACGACCAGCCTGAGAACTAACTGCAAAGACCCCCAAGAGCATTTTGAAACATTAGCATCTTGAAACATCAAGAAACATTACAAGTTTCTATTGTATATGTAATTGGGGCAACAGTAAAACAGAACATGCTCAGCACCTTGAAAAAAGAATTTTGTGGCACATGTAGCAGAGAGGCCCGGATTCCTGATTTGTCCATACACCCCCTCATCTCTATATGCCCTTAAGCCCAACTTGCCTCCTCACTCCCGAGACTTTACCACCTCTTCTATGCAGTACCCGTAGTTTTCTTTCTACAGTACGCTACCTACTCACACTACGCTGTGGAATATACTATCATCTGGGGAAGGAAAGCCGTATTATCACTAGCTTTGAGTCAAACGGATGCTAATTTATTGGCCGCTCTGTGCATACTGACTGGGCAGCTGGTGAGCAAGTCATGTTCACACTGCAGCGCCAATTTTTTTATCATAGACTAGTTTAGGTTGGAAGGGACCTTAAAGATCATCTAGTTCCAACCTCCCTGCTATGGGCAGGGGCACCTCCCACTAGACCTGGTTGCTCAAAGCCCCGTCCAACATGGCCTTCAAAACTTCCAGGGATGGGGCATCCACAGCTTCTCTGGGCAACCTGTTCCAGTGTCTCACCACCCTCAGAGTGAAAAAATTCTTCCTAATATCTAATCTAAACCTGCCCTCTTCCAGTTTAAAACCGTTACCCCTCGTCCTATCACTGCACTCCCTGATAAAGAGTCCCTTCCCCGTCTTTCCTGTAGGCCCCCTTTAGGCACTGGAAGGCCGCTATAAGGTCTCCCTGGAGCCTTCTCTTCTCCAGGCTGAACAACCCCAACTCTCCCAGCCTGTCCTCACAGCAGAGGTGCTCCAAGCCTCTGATCATCTTCACGGTCTCCTCTGGACCCGCTCCAACAGGTCCATGTCCTCCTTCTGTTGGGGGCCCCAGAGCTGGAGGCATTACTCCAGGTTGGGTCACCCATTAAGCATTTTCATTAAGCATGTACAAACTCTTCAGAGAAATTAAACAAAACATTGTAGTATTCGCTGCTGAACTATGCAAAAATGTTTTTCTACCCAAGTTTTCCTGAAACTGTGCCCATATTACACATCTTGCCTGTGCCAATGTTTAATGCACGTTGAAATTTTTAAAACGTCAAGATCCAATGCATTATGATCACCCAGATCAGCCTAAATATTTTTAATAAGAAATAATGGAGAAATGGATTATAATGCTGCGATACATAAAGAAGAAAGCTATATACTTATTAGAGTATAGCCAGAAAAAATACAAGAAACCAAGGCAAGGTAGATAAGCAATTGTATTTAGACAGCTTGACTTTAGCTAATTAATATCTATATGCTTTCATGTATATACAAAAATGTTATAGATACATATACAGGTATCATTCCCTTAGCCTATGGGTCACCCCTATAAAATGTCCATAAAATGTCTATTGAGTTCATTTCGTCCATGACTTTGGGCTCCTTCTGATTATGGTAGTCACTCAGGGCCTTCTAATTCCGGACTACCGGCCCCACTATCCCAGCATCGGAGAAACTAGCTGACAAATTGCTTGCCCGGGCGATGGCTGGAATCTTTTTGCTTATCCTGCAGCTCACTTAGGGATCAGGCAGTTTCCAACTTGTTTATGATTCCTGTCTCCTCCCCATCCTGTTCTTGTGACTACTCTGCTGCAGAACAGGCTGCCTCTTTTGATTCTGCCTTCTGCTTTCAGGAGAAGCTTCTTCCTCCCTTACTGAAAGGCTTGACTTCCGCTTCCATCGTTTCCTTCTTCGCCAGACTATGGGGGCAACTGTATAGTTGAAGGCTGGGTCTCTGGTTTAGCCAGGGCTGCCTGTATGTCTTCAGATCCAGAGACCCCCTCTCACCCTCGAGCGCTCCGCAGGCACACGCCAGGCCCCAGCACAAGGGGGCAAGTTGGATCTCTGGCATATCCAGGGCATCCGTTTTTCACACATTCCATCACCCATCAAAGTCCTGCACCTGTTTGGGGGTGAAGTTCCAGACCATCAGAGGTGACAATCCTCCTAGGTACGTGCCCACATGCCATACTGCTGTACTACCCATAAACCACACTGCCGTGGGACATATCCCTATGTGATATTCCGAAATTGCTGGTTAACCTTAGGAAAAGCTGCCAACATATTCTTGAAACACGCTAATAGCTTTTGGCTACCCAAGGACGTTCCAGATACCAAAGAGTTATTGTAAAAAGGGAGAAAACACATACCCTGCAGGAAAAAAAAGGGAAGGTGCCATTCTTTGTTTCATCCACTGATTGGTTCTTGGCGGCGAGAAGGGGAGAAGTGTAGTTTTTAATTGTCTTAATGAGATGGTTCCCGAAGTAAAGGGAAGTCAACAATGCAGGGCCCAAAACAGCAGATTAGGCTCAAGGCCAATGCTTTTATCATAGTTCTCCCACGCAAAACACAACCAAGTGTCACACCACACAGCAAACAGCAAAATTCAAATACAGCCTTTAACAAGCTCTCTAATTTAATGTACAAAAAAAAAAAAAAAAAAAAGCACAGCTATGATCAGNAAAAAAAAAAAAAAAAAAGAGCACAGCTATGATCAGATAAACAAGTGCCAAGAATAAGTAAATCAACTCTGGGACTGGCAACTGTTGAACAGATATAATAATTACAAATTTCCTCTAACACGCTCTGGTCAAATTTGTTATCTCAAACCCTT
This sequence comes from Chionis minor, assembly GCA_013398295.1. Classification (NCBI taxonomy): domain Eukaryota; kingdom Metazoa; phylum Chordata; class Aves; order Charadriiformes; family Chionidae; genus Chionis; species Chionis minor. Next base: position 262,614 of record VZSF01004620.1, read on the forward strand.
CAAGCCCCAGGCTGGGTGCCAAAAAGGACTGTTGTGGTTTAACTTCTGCTGCTCACTCACTCCCCCACAGCAGGAGAGTGGAGAGAATCAGAAGGGGAAAAGTAAGAAAACTCATTGTTGAAAAGAAAGAGTTTAATATGTAAAAACCAACCAACTGAACAAAAAGACCCAAAACACAAAGAAAACCAAAACCAATTAAAAATGATGCAAAAAAACCCCAACTGCTCCCCACCAGCTGACCAAGGCCCAGCCAGTCCCTGAGCAACTGCTGCCCCGGCAAACTTTCTCCACAGTTCTTACTGCTGAGGACGATGTCATAGGGTTTGGGGTGTCCCTCCGGTCAGTCGGGGTGCCGGCTGCGTCCCCTCCCAACTCCTTGCACGCCCCCAGCCTGGCGCTGGCGGGGCAGCGTGAGAGGCGGAAAAGCCCTTGACATTGCGCTCAGCAATGGCTAAAACATCCCCGCGTTATCAACGCTGTTTTCCACCACAAATCCAAAACATAGCCCATAGCACCTACAGTAAAGAAAATTAACTCTATCCCAGCCAAAACAAGTACAGAGCCCAAGTCTTTATAAATAAAATAACCCGTATTAGATACTTTATTTGCACATTGCGGAAGTAACAGCAGAAAAGGGAGGATGGTACAGAATGAATTATTCAGGAGGTAAAACCCAAAAAATATATTAGCATATCTAAAACCAAAACAATACATGAGAGGGCATCTTCTCTCATATAAATGCATCATGTAAGATTAAAAACAAAATGCTAATTTAGACTTAGAGCTGAACACGTACTAACTATTAATATTACCCTATGTAAACCTACATCAACCTTGTGTCAACTACATTTCACTATTTTTCATAGGCCAGCTTTCAGCAAGTAAGCGCAAGTTACACGTGTAGATATATATAAATATACATAGATACATATTCAATTATGAATAAATACTACATTTATAGGTTGGTTAGCAGATACAACGCCGTCAAACAGAGGTCTCAGTGCAACAGGTGTTGTACAGCTGTAGGAAACTGTCAGTTCTGCTCCCAGGGCAAAGGGGAAAATAGAACAAGTAGGGTAATTGCAGGCAGCCACCGTGACGTACACCATTTCTATTACTATATTCATACAGAAGTCTTCCTGAATGGCAAAACAACTTTACAGGATGTTCCCTCCTAGTAACGAAATACGATTTGAGGCTAACTACATTGATACGTAGCCAAGTATGTACGAACAAGAAAGTGAAGGCATGTAGGGTGGAGGGGGAGAAAGGGGACTGTCTCTTATCACAGCGTTATGGGTTCATTGTCTAGGAGTATTTATCTGAGGGGCTGAGGGGTAGGGGTTTTCCTTCCTTTTTTTTTTTTTTTTTTAAGGAAAATAATTTTAAGCGAACAGGAATTTTGTTTCAGAAACATCACTGGAAAAAGTAGAGCTATCCAGCATTTCACTGCCAGGATAAGCTGTTTTGGAAAAATCTTTGATGAGTAATGGCAACACATAAGTTTCATGCTATGCTACAAAAAATGACAGTAAACCTTATGTCATAAGGAAAAGATTATTTCTACTATCATGTCATGACAAGCTTTGAAGAATTCTTGATATTAACTGTACCAGCGAGTAACAACCGTTAGTTACTGTAACACGCTACTCGAGTCAAACGTGATGGATCCAAAACTGATGTCTTAAGTAATAACCTAAATTCCCTTTATTAACAAGTAATATGAAATACACCCTAGAAGCGTCTGCATCTCATCCCACACTTAAGCTGCAAAAAGCCTTTTTTTTTTTTGGATCAAGCTTTAATCTTTACGCAGTCTCAGGGACAAATCTAAAATAAAAACCAGAGCACACAGTGAGAAAAGTAACTACTTTTTTCCTTTTAATATAGATGTAGTACAGAATGTTTAATTACAGCAGGACAGTGGTTCCAGTTAAATAAAATTAAAAACCTTTATTTTCCCCAAATATAAAATTACTAAATTAATGTCTTAAAAGAATAAGAATATGGAAAAAGCTTTAAATTATACCACCATTTACCACAGTAACCATGATCACCAATTACATACTTCATTGCTTTGGCAAAAAAGTTTTTTAATAACTGCATATAAACCTAACATAGCAAAGACTGTATACATCTTTATATTGCATTTATTTATATACAGGAATAAATGAACTGTAAAGTCTGCATATACTTGGAATGAGCAAATTTTCACAATAAACTGAAAGCGAAAGGCTAAGAGCTGGTACGGATATTAAAAAAATGCTTAGAAATGTAATACATTTATGTACAGACTGTATGGACTGTATTAACAAACAATATGTACATAACAATTTACTACCATTGATATTTTAGTATAACTCAGTGTCCATTAACACAGACCTTTGGTTGTATTTAGTTGTTTAATAAGACCTAAGCTCACATACCTCCAAAATGCAACAAGGTATAAAATAAAGCACAACAATTTGCCAAATGGTACAAAAACTACTATTGTCAGTTCCATTAAACCCAAAAAACTAGTGTCTCTGTCTAGCCCCAAAATAGTTCTTGTACTTGGAATCAATCTCTATGTGCCATACACAAAAAAGAACACCTGAATGTTACATATCTGCAAAATTACATCCCACAACACTTTTTTTTTGTAATGTGCAATTCATTTTAATAATACTTTCTAATGAACAAGAGATATTAACTTCAGCTTTATAGTTTTCCAACACGCACCTCTGCAATGACATTGTGAATAGTTTTAAACGTTACCAGCAAGATTAAAAAATATATGTGCGCTCCCTTAAAGACTAACCAGTAACTGCTATTTGCTAAGTGTGCTCAGACATTCGTATGAATTATGCAGCTTGCACATGCCCAACATTTAGCTTCAAAATCATCCTGAGTTTGCACACAATGAAGCAAATCCACATACTTTTAGAAAAGACGAACAGACTTTCCTTTACAAAACAATCATGCAACTGAAGAAGAACTGGGCATCCCATGAACTGTTGTGCTTGTCGGAGTCCCACTTATGGCGTTGAAAATATGTAGCGAATTAGGCATAACGCTGGCCTTTTCTTCAACCGGAGTAATCTTAAAATAGAAAACATGTATTTACCAAAATGTTACAAAATGACCCAAGCATTTAGAAAAAAGCCAACAAGTTTCATAATGTGCTGCTTAGCAACTCAACTTTTTAGTACTTTCTCAATTGCACGGAACTTCTTTTGGGGGATGGTTACCCTTTGCAGCCATCCCCTGTCCCATTTAGGAGGGCAGTAGTTATTTCTCCAACATCAGTTCATCAGTTCTTCTAATTTAGGTATTACACTGTTCTCTTGAGCTTGAGGAAGCTTGAATAGCTTCTCTCATGTCTCTTGTTAACTTTCAAAAGGAGTTTCACAAGGACAACAGGCTTGCTTTTTGCCCCCCCCCCCCCCTTTTTTTTTTTTTTTTGACTTACAGGTATGTTTTGAGCATTTCTTACCAGAAGCACCAAAAAGACTTCATTCTTAACAGCTATAAATTTACTGATGCTATGCTTAAAAATATTGGGGGAAAAAGGAATATAAAGATCGGACAAACTAAGAGCAGAAGTAAAGAAAACTAATTACCATCCCATCTGATCATATTGGCAAGCAGCAGAGGAGAAAAAAGAAAAATCTGTTAAGATTCTTTTCTACATTTTTCATAACAAAATTTTTGCAAATGTTTGAAAGCCACACTATTATGAAACAGCTAATAAGTCTTTTCCAATGATATTACAACAAACATTGTGAGAAGCTCTTTTTCCAAATACAGCAACAGGCAGGCACACAAAGGTGACGCTTTTTTTAAAGATTTCAGCAAAGAGTGTCTAAGCCTTCAGGGGAGTCACCAATCTAACTTTTTTTTTAAAAAAAAAAAACAACCAACAACATAGCATATTTTACTTATTTACTACTAATTACATTTCTAAAAAAAGAACACAGTGGCAAGCTAATAGTCCACATTACTGCAGTCTGTGCTGGACTTTCATATTCTGTTCACACTATCTAATAGGTATCAGTTGTTTGCCCCTTCTTCTCCTTGTTTACTTCTAGACAACATGATTTACTCTTGAAGTTTCAGGCATGACATGCTTTTTCTTATCATCAATCTTTGGAAACTCATACACCTGAGCATTTTTTAAACATACATATCTTGCATTGACTTCAAAGTATTTTTTCTTGTGTAGAAAACGTCACTATATCGTTTTACTTTTTCCTACACCAAAGGAATATTAATCGCTCATTTATTATCCATATCATTAAATTATTTGATCAAAACATTCTCCTCTCTTTTCTGAAGGGGTCTTCTGTACAGCTGTCTAATTCTCCCATGTATCTTGTTCATCTTAATCAGCTGTCCAATCAGTTATTCTCCTTTCTAAAACCCTCCACTGCTTTCTGCTTTTCAATACATCACATTGAAATGCAGTCAAACTGTCCCATTTATGTCAGCTAAGAAATTTCTTTTCCTGTTCCAGGGATCTTCCAAAACTGTTTTCCTCTACATGCATATTTGAAAGATACCGGGTTTTATTAAGAAAAAACAACACATGGATTCTGCCGAAATGGCATCACTTCCTACAAACCTTGTTTCCCAATAGACTCCGTCATTGGTGGTTAAAAAAGTTAGTTTTGTGGTAGGCTTTTGCCTGTGCTAGTATAACAAAAGAACACGAGGAGGAAAAGAAAGCCTGTGCACTTGCTGTATTCTTGTGCTTCATCATAATTATATCCTAGCGCAGAGGTACTCGTAGCTCCTGAGGAGTATGTACCTGAGGAAACCACATCAGGAAGTAACGGAGAGCAAGAAAGCATGTGAAGTGCAATTTAGACACCTGACACATTTTTTTTAATCAGAAAAAATCACCGTAACAGTTTCGGATACTATCTAAGCAAGGGTAGAATAAAGGCAAATCTTTCTTAGGTAAGCTGTTATACCAGCAAGTTGACTAGCTTTTTGAGCAAGTATTTCTTGGCTAATAATAGAGTAATTTAGAGATATCAGAAAATGGGTAAAGTCATTGTACCTCTAAAGGATGCAATCCTGAAAAAGAGCTGGAAGATTAACAGAGCCTTTAAATGTCAGCTAGACTGAATGCCTCAGATAAGTCTCAAGTTTAATTTTTCCTGTACAATTTGATTTCTGAGTAAAGCCTGTAGTATGGACAAGAGAAATTTGTAGCTCTTCTTAGTATCAACTGGTTATCCAGACTAGGACGCATTGGTTCCTAGACTAAGAAAGGTTGCTATTGTGGTCATACGTCTAAGGAAGTCTCACAGACGTGTGTCTGTAGGGTAAAATATTATCAGAAAACACAAGTATTCCTTGTGGGCCAGAAATACAACTCTTGAGGGTTAAGAACTATGAGCCACTGTATGGCTCTGGGAAAATATTATACAGTAACTGTGGACGAAAGAAAGAAAAGGAACCTGAAGCAATTAATAAAAACGTCAAGAAGGCAGGGATGAAGTGTGAATCTGCACCCCTTCTTGTCCTCCTGGAAATAACATCCTTGCCTCTGAAGTCAGGAGGTATTTCTACCACAGGTCCCAGGTGCAAGGTCCTACATCAAGTTCCGTTTTTCCTTTTCCCATATCTCCAGCTTGTATGTAGTAGATTCCCTTCAAGAAAACGTGCTGGAATACCTCTTTAAAGATGTTTAACTCTTAGTTGCAAAAGTAAATGCTTGTACCTCCAAAATCTAAAGAAAAACGGCTAAGCTTGCAGACCCCTAGAGTTACCAGGAAGCATAGACTAAAATGACCTTTTCGGGTGACTGAATAGAGACCCCTGTAACTACACATATATTCAGGTTGTTAAATTTGTTTTATATTTTCTGTATTTTTCTTCTACAAAAAAACCAGGCTGGTGCCAACCAGATTTACTTTCTTGACGAGGAAGGTGTAATTCTGAACGTCGAGAAAGCATCTGCGGAAAATTCATCAACAGAAACAAAAAGATGAAGTTCCGTAATTCTATGACATGTTTATACTTCAATAGGGAAAAAATAAAGAAATAAACAATACTTTCGTGTAAAGCATTACATACACTTTTCCTAGTGGGTTCACATTACAGCTATGTTCTGAATGTTAGCATGTATAATTTAATTTCAGCACATACTTGTTCATGCATTATTTCAGAAAGCTCTTTTGCCATTTCTCTGTAGTTGGCCTTCATTTCTTCTTGATATTCCAACTGATCTTCCTTTATAAGTCGTTCATTTACACCCAGGGCATGACCACAAGCTTCAACAAATTGCCTGATTTAGATAAAATAATAATAAAAAAATCTCAATCAGGAACACAAAAGCCAGAAAGATTAACTCAAAATGCCAGCTTAAAGCATGTTTTTAATGCAGTCTGGACATTTCCAAAGTTAAAAGTTTTTAAAAAACTTGCTATGATATCAAATCTTGGTATTTCCCCCCCTCCAAAAAAACCCACCATACCTGAAAACTTCCTTTAGTAGCTTTACTTTATTGTCTGGATATCTTTTGGTGTTTGTGTCATCTAGGAAAGCTCTTGCATATGCTAATGGACCAGCATTAACCTAAAATGAACAAGAATTATGAAATAAAGTCAGTTCTCTGACATGCCGTCTTAGCAATAATAGGTACTACAGGTGTCTGATTCGCTTTTCTTAGGAGAATGCATTGATTTCAAAAAAGCTGGACTTCAGAAATAAGAAAACTCTTGAGTTGGAACATCAGAGCAGGAGAGGTCTCTACAGCGCTCTGTACGAACCTGTCCTGACACAAACAAACCACTTCGATGATGTGGCAATTTGATGTTAGCAATTTGATGATATTGCTAATATGTCATCTCCGTTTATGAAATTATGGTGGGAAAATGAGATAAATCTACTACTGTTTGGTCTGTTTATCTATGGAAAACACTCTTGAAACTGAAAATTCTGCAACAATCAGCAGAAATTTAATTGTGTGATTATGGCAGCTACCTGAAAAAGCAAATTCAATGATTTCTGACTCATCCCTATTATTCTTTTGTATTAACAGTAAGAGCTCCTCCCTTCTCATCCCAAATGCTAGCTTGACAACTTCTTGATTCTGGAACCTTGGTGTGGGGTTTTTTTTTTTTCTCTTTTCTCTTCAAGATGACAACAGTTCATTTCAGATGACTGTGTTTACTATTCCTTTGATTTGAATCAGTTAAAAATAATAGAGCAGCACTTTTGTCATTGCATTCTTAAGTCCCCCACCATATTGACTTATACATGCTACAACTGCTTTTATGTACCCTATTTTGTTGAATCTGATAATTTCTTTATACATTCAGTTCTTGCTTGCCTTAGGCAAAACAAAATGTTGCACAGTGAGATTTTCTACTATTAACCCTCCTCCTATATTTTGGCACTCCCTCTTTATCTCCACAGGGATCTTATCAAAATAGAAAACCAATAATGACCATGTTGAACCTAATGTGAGCAGACCTACATCTACGCAAAATATTTTCATTCCTCTGCATATGGGAAAGTCACTATTTTATGGTAGTTTCAGCTTTGAACCAAAACCTGGTGGGGCTCAGATCACCACAGATTCCAGAGATGAACCTTAATCCTTTCATGTAACTGTCCACGATCAATGTTTATATGAAATACTTTTACTGCTTTTCCTATTCTAGAAACAACTGCGAGCACTGAGCGTATTGCTAATTTAGGACATTCTTGCATATATGGAATAGAAACTAATGATGAAATGCTACTTATACAATTTTTCAGGGACAGAAGCAAGTGAAGTAGCTAAATGGCAAAGCGTCTTACCTGAACACTGACACTTCCTTGTAGCTTCAGCTGCAATTTGATCATATCTACTTCAGCTGAAGAGCAAAGTTGCCTGAGTTCTGCAACTTTTTTACTCATTTCATCAATGGCTACTTCAATCGGGTTTAAATCAGTATGGTGCTGGTACATTACTGGAATGCGTTTTTTCACATATGGGAAACAATGTATAGCTATGGACAGAAACAAGTTGAATATAGTTAGAAAAAGGTTTTTGAATATCGTGTTTTGATAGAATTTTATGCTAAAACCTCATTTTGATGTAATTAGTTGTCCAACTTAATAAGATACCATACAATAAGAAATACTACCAAGTGTTCAGGGAAACAAAACATTGAAAATGTAAATATGCATAATTTTACATGTATTACAGCAAAAACAGATCACTGCCATTGCTGCTACTAATAATAACCAAGAAATAAACCATTGGAACTGAATTCATATAAGAACTGTAAAAATAATTGCTTATCATCCACATGCCTCAAAGGGGAGAAGAATCAAATTCAGCAAAGCTGTATTTTCTATTTCCTCACAAGTATTAGCTATGGACAGCTGACATTATAATGTCATTTAAGTTGTTTTTACCACTATATTAAGACAAGTGATACAGAAGCTCACACTTAACAAGAGGCAAAACACGAAATAGTCTTTTCCCTGATAAAATACACAACATATAGAAAAACCTACTATAAAGAATTAAGTACAAAAACCAAAATAAAAGCGCAGTTTTCTTTTAAAGGAAATTTCCATCCCATCAGTACCTGTCAAAATCGTCCGCCTCTTACACTGTTCTTCTACTCCTCCTTGTCTTTTACCAGCTTGAGTAAAAGGCATCTCAAACATAAAGCGACGGATGTTATGAGTCCTTTCAAAATCTGTTTTTCTTTCTTGCAACTCTTTTTCTTCAAAGTATGGAATTACATGTGTAACTTGAATATATGCATATTTTGAATCTAAATCCTTAGGATTTACCTTAAAACATGACAAAAAAACCAAATAGCTACATTGTGAATAGAGCAGATTTAATTGTAGTTACAGAACTTTCAGAAATTAAATTTGGTCTCAACCTGTTAATTACAGAAAACACAGCAAACGTTAATGCTTCTCTGCATTCAGTTTCTAACTACTAGGAAGACAATACAGCTAGACGCATTACAACATGCTGTGGTTTTGTTTGGTTTTTAAAATCGATATTTGCTATATGCAGAACTGCAAACAATAACGTAATACAGAGTTTTACCCATGCTTAGCACTGGAAGGGATAAGAAACAGAAAATGCAGAAACAAACGCCTGTCCTGCATGACAGCTGATACAACAGTAGTTTGGAGACCAACAAATTCTAATGATATAAAAAAAGTTAACAATCAAAGATAAAATCCTAATTCTAAATAGTTCAGATATCACCTTAAGAAGGCACTCCTCCCAACCTGTCTGTCTCAACTCTGACAGCCTAGGAGGGTCCCAAAGAATACACCCGTGGGAGCAGGGCAAATTCATTTTGTTTCTATAACTGGATGAGTAAGAGCCTCATGGACTGGCAGATCTTTATTTTGATAAAAGCACCAATTAGTCTCCAGCACCAATAGAAAAGGCCTCCTAAATCTTTGCCCAAGAGGTCCCTAAGTGGACCAAATATTTTTATTTTTGGTAAATTCCCTCAATCATGGGATAAAGAGGGCACCTTAAACCCATGCATCTTTCTAGAAGTTGTTGCCTACCATTTTAGTCCCACATCAAATATTCGTGTTATCTCTGCCTGTCTGTGAGCCATTTCACCTCTAGAAACTAAATGGAAAAACAATAATGCAAATACATACGTGAAGTCATACCAGGCAAGTCCTGGAGCAAACTGGGAACAGAGCTACAGTCTCCCTGCTGTTATCCGTTTTTATTGGGACATGCTGCTTGATTTTTTTTTTTTAAATCTGGTGGTTTTTTAAGGTTATTGGACTAGAACTTAAGTGGTAATTTATGTACTACTCTGATATAGCTGATAGAAAATGTTCCCTACAAATGCTGACAAACACATGCATTATAATTAATTGTAAAGAATTCAGGAAAGTAGACTGGAAGAGCTATGAAAAACAGAATACAAAATAAATCTCTTGCTTTTCACAGCATGAAATCTAGCCCTTGTGTAAGTCCTTCTCTCCTTTTAAAGTTCCAATATTGAAAAGGCCACTATTGCTGCGCTTTCAGGCTGAGAAGCACAGAACTTTGTGATCTTACTGGCAGAATCAAGGAACAGAAGAGACAGGAAATTATGAGAAAATCACCATAAAGTCTGAAGCCAAAGAAAAGTTAAAAATTAGCTGAGGAAGGGAACGAAGGGAACGCAGAGAGGCATCTTGTGCAGTATGTGCTCTTCTCAGCGTATGGGATACTGTAGCCCTCTTCAGTTCACCAGTTTTGGAGCCTTCAGTTACAAAAGAAAGCATTTCCTATGACAAATCTAGACTTCATCAGATGACTTTGAACATTTTTTTTCTGCAGTTTAAGCATTCATAAAATTGAACAGGCTCAAGAGACGTCGGCAAAGTATAACAAGAACAACTGACATAGAATTAAAACGTTATTTACATATGGTGCGTGTCTCAGAAGAGAGGTCTGTTTCTTATTTCAGAAGAAAGTTTGGACTCTGCTCTGGAGGTGCAGAAAAGGGAAAAATTCCAAAGAATGACTGTGCATGAACTGGCAAGAAAAATAGCTAAAGATAACAAAGGAATATGATCATAATCCAATTTTTTTCTAAGATAAAATTATTACTTTGAGAGGTAACACTACAAAAACTAAGCTTTTTGGTTGTTCGTAAAGGTAAACTTAATAGTAGAGGGTATTTCTCACACGCCCTTTAAACCAGCAGAGTTTTTAGACACAAGTGTTTGTGTACCAAATGAGTAAAGGACAGTGCTCCCACAGTATTTCAGGTGGACTAATGAAACTAATGTATTAGAATTTTTTAGAGAGAACAAAAATCATACTTTGCCAGAATCCTGAATCATTTTGACATTTTCAGATCCAAATTTGTCAGAGTAGAGTTTTTGGAGTCTTTGGGAAATTTCTGAAAGAGGCGTGAGTTTAGGCTCCTTATAGATATATTCCTTTCCATCTTCATCCTCAAAGAATCCCTGTTAAAAAAAAAGAAGTAATCAAAATCTTGGAAAAAAAACCAAACCACACAGGGCAATGATTAAGATGAACATAATGTTTGTGGTTCAAAGCAAATATAAACACTTAACATCAGGATTCAAGCAAACATAAATAAAGAGAAATTAAAATTTAAGTAAAAAAGGTTTCCTAAGAGAATTTAAAAAAAAAAAAAACAGAAAAATGTATTTATCTACTACAGAATGAGTGAAAGATAATGGAAACACACAGTTAAAATTTTAAAGGTTTGTTGTAATTTTATGGTGTGCCAAGCCTTTGAGATAACTTTTTTTCACTTTTATTTAAAAGTGAACTTTCAGCACTGTTTCACTTGCCCAAACAGAAATCTTGTTGCCCAACAGGACTATCTGATTCACAAGTGAGTATTTTGGCAATGGATTACAAAAAAAAAATCTGAAAAATTTCTTTAAGTAGTCATAAAAAATAATTTCAGAAAATGAAATTTAATTTATGTAAAGATCTTAATTTTATGGTGTACTATATTGGCATATACGTCTTCATTTTTATTACATAAAGCATTTGTTTTAAACCCATAACTAAATGCAACACAGAGTATGTGGAAAGTGAAACAGGCCATTGGTTTAAAACAAGCCATGTCCAAGTTCATGTTTGAAACCAGAAAATAAATATTTTTGTCATAAACAAAACAGACAAAAATAGAAAAGCACAACATATCATGTATAAACACAGGCTAGATTGACAAAAATACCCACATCAAACTAAGGTGAAATGCAGTAGTTTTTACTGCATTGCTTGCTTTGTAAGCAGTTACTGTAATTACCTCAACATCTGTTTCACTGTCTGTAAACTGGTATTGCTATAAAGTTGTAAAAGACAACAGAATACATGTAAAGTTATACTGCTCAGAGTAGTTTACAATTCTCCATGCTCAGCTGAACAATTAGCAACTGGGCTATGCATGTAGAAAGTGTATTACTCGATACTGCGTGATACCATACTGATACATAGACATTCTAGACATGTATTAGAGAACGTGAAGCTGCCCGATACACAGCCAGAACTTTTGTTTGAAGCATGCAATACCGATGCATAGAAAAGAGTGAGTTTTTCTCTAAATGGAACTTAATGTTATTTTTTTAATTGCAATGGCTATTAATGCATACCCATCTAAAAAGCAGCCTTGCAAACCACACTGTAGCACTACAGACATGAAGTCAATACATCGCTAAGAACCAACATTATAGAAAACTTACCGCTGCCTTAAGGTAGTAAATAAAAGAAGAAAAAGAAAAAAAAAGCAAAAAATTTACTGAGGAAAATAAGGAAGAACTGTATCGGAATTGATAAATGTTTTAAACTAAATTATTGATGGTGTTTAATTATTTCTTACAGACCATATTTCTTGTGCTTTTTATGTCACAGTACCAATACAGATGATGAAATAGTATACCTTGTAAAATAAATTCAAATTTTTCTTACTGCATACAGCAGACAAATGGAAGTTAAATAATACTCACCTGTCCAAAGAACGCTACCCTGAAATAAGTTCCAAGCAGTCTCTTGCCTGTGTGCATAACTTCTGTTACTTTACTGTACGCTCGATGAAGAGTGTCATATAAATGAGCAAGCCTCTAAAAATAAAAGAGAACAATTATGGGGTAAAAGAATAACGTAGAACTTTCCTATCTTGAAACAAAAATTAATTACGTCCTTATAGTTAAGAACAAAAAATATTGTTTTATTGAACAGTAGTAATAGGTTTAGCACTTGTATCAGAATGACAATGTGTAAGATTAATTTTTAATTCATTTTAATTATTTATATTTAATAAAAGAAAAATTATTTAATTATTTAAATTTAAAACAAAAAATTCAACACATTGCTATTTCAGTTACAATTATAATACTCTTGTTCTGTGAAGTGCAATGTGTCATGCAGTTAGACTAGAAAAATCAGGAATTCTGTTCTTGCTCCAATTTACTTATGATTAATTTAGTACCTCAAAATCTCTCCGTTTTTCATAAATGGGAATTATGAGTTTATATATGTCAGCAATGAGTTCGTAGCGTTCTGCTTTCCAGAGTCCGTCAGCACACTGTTCCAACAATTCCATCAGCACATCCTAGATTTGGATACACAATTGAAAACACAAAACCACTCAGTACTCATGAAAAGTATGGCAAATAATTATACCAAGGTTCTTCCCAATGAAAAGGGAGACACTGCCTCAAAACAAAGTTATCTACACATAGTAATTTAAGGTGTTGTGGCAATCAAAAATTGCTAGAAGGAAACAAAACAAACCAGAATGGTCTGAGTGTACAGATGTACTCTGTATTTACCAGGAACAGCATTTTTCTTTTAGATACTCCTGACCTCTTAAGTCTACAAATGACACCTGTATGAGAACCCAAACTTGTCTTCCCTCCTAACATGTTTCTTCAAGTATTGTTTACTTGGGGTTTTTTTGGTTTTGCACAAAGAACGTTATTTTTAAAAGGCAGCTATGCAAACACTTGACTGTAATGGTTCTGAAGGAAACTACCAAATAAATTACATTAACAATAAACCAAAAAGATACAATACCAAAATCTGTACTCAGAAGTAATTATCAAGGTACAACAGGGGCATTCGGTACACTTGGCCCAGAATGAAAAGATATGTAACAACAGTTACAGAGGCTGAGAAATCCTGATGGGTCAAAACAGTTACAAGAAAGAAAACACCTTGGCTTTGTTGGGTTTGATCCTAATACTCTGGCAGCAAAAAGATAGTTATTTAAGGTTAAATAAAAATTATGTTTACCTGTATGTTAAAATTGATGCATATATTTTGTACTAGAGCAGCTACCTCATAATTACAAAGTCCCTTCCTTCAGTTTGTCATAATTCTTTATTTTCCATGCAAGTAATTTCTTCTACTTCAGTAAGTGTAACAAAACTAGGATAACATCATTACTTTGCTCTACTTTTGATTAATTTAAAATTAGCTTGCTAACTCCATTAACTCAGAAAAAACAATTTTACAGATATTATGAAGCAGTTTATAGCTCTTGTGACAAAGCTATCATATACTTGGTCACAGCTTAAGTGTGACAGAAGCCCAGTGAAGAAGCCCATTCACATCCACGTACTCTGACAGATCTCAGTCCTCTTCAGACATGTCTGGAGCCCCAAGAACTTCCATGAAAACCCAAGTCTGAGACTGAAAGGCGTCAGAAGACACTACATGTCTACTGGAGACCTTCTGGTACGACTCTTGCATTGTAGTGGTGAAGTTAGAAGCTGAAAATAACTCCTTTTATTCTTAGGAGGGATTCAATGCTACTCTATTCCCTTCCTCCCTTCGGTAGAGGATTAAGACAGACTAAAGACATCACTAAGAAAAGTCAACTTTAACACCGAGAGAAAAGAAAGACTGAAAAATTCTATACTTATCCATGTGCTGCAATGGTCCCTAAAACATCTCCTTCTTTCCCCCACTCATTATGCGGGTGTATAAGCTCCCCAATATCTCCACTCTCAGCAACCAGGCGGTGAGAACTGAAAGACCGGCGTCAGCACTGGACCACAAGGGCTGTCCGCAAACATGGTTTTATGACAAGAGTCTTAACTCGGACGCCAGAGGGCATCCAAATGCAGCAAAGCAGTAAAATTTTGTTTGGATACAAGAAAAAAGATAAATATAAAGAGCAAAAGCTTCATGTGGGAGAGAAGAAAAGAATGCATTTCTAGGCCACCTGTCTCAGTGCTTACTCATCCTCATGGGAAGAGGTTTTTTCCAGATAACTGATCAGAGTTCTTGCAACCTGTGAGAACAGCCTCTTACTCAGCCTGGAGAAGAGAAGGCTCCGGGGAGACCTTGTAGCAGCCTTCCAATACTTAAAGGGGGCCTACAAGAAGGCTGGAGAAGGATTTTTCACAAGGGCGTGTAGTGATAGGATGAGGGGTAATGGCTTCAAACCGGAAAAAGGCAGGTTTAGATTAGATCTCAGAAAGAAGTTTTTCACTAGGAAGGTGGTGAGACACTGGAACAGGTTGCCCAGGGAAGCTGTGGAGGCCCCATCCCTGGAAGTGTTCAAGGCCAGGTTGGATGGGGCTTTGAGGAACCAGGTCTAGAGGGAGGTGTCCCTGCCCATGGCAGGGGGGTTGGAACTACATGATACTTAAGGTCCCTTCCAACCTAAACCACTCTATGATTCTATGAAACTACATCAAGTTTTAAGACAAATTTCACTTAATTAGGAAGACTTTATATAAACTGAGAATATAAAAGACATTTTGCCCCTTTCTGAAACATGGAGGGATCCTCCCTGACCCCTCCTGTACTCATATTTACTCTTTTGGAGATTTAAATCTAAAGTAACTAGCATGCAGGGAAATCCCAAATTTTAAGAAAGAAATTCCACATGACTCTTGTTCCCATGTATAGGAAGCATTCCCATCAGGGCATTTTGCTGAGTAGTAGTGAAGTACAGCTTGAAAGATATGTTTCTACTTTCTGCACCCAATTGATCTGGGGTTTTTATTGTTGTTTTATTTTTTTTTTCCTTAGCCTAATGCAGTTTTGGTTACATAAGAACAAACTGAGGAAACACTGCATATGTGAACATGTTCTTATTCATGAAACAAGTATCTGTTTTGAAGCACTCCTGTAAAATACTAGTCCTCTTAATTTATCCATGATTTTTAGTCTACTAAAGCCCAAACAATAATTCTTATTACTGGGGTGAACTATAAGAAGTTCTCTGGAAAACAGTAACTTTTTTCAATATTTAATCAGTTAGAGTACTACGTGGTTAATTTTAAAAAGGGTTGCATGCATGGAAAAATTAAATTTGGCAAGGTTTGATCCTTTTGCAAGCTCCGCAGGCTTATAATTTCACTCTTGGCTTACTTCTGTTCCACGGAAATACTGAGAGATGAAAAGAAATTTGTGTAGGGTTCAATGACCCAGAAAAAAGAGTATATTCTTTTTGCAGGGACTGACTAATGAGAAAATGAATAAAGACATTCCATTTTAAAAAAATACAAAAGAATTTAGCTCTGACAAATGATTTGTCAGGTAGACACCGACAAGAATTTCTAACAAAAGTTTCCTTCAGTGGTAGTCACTAGAAACTCAAATCTTGGCTCACTGAGAGCAGCTTACGTTTGACTTTGAGTAACATGTTAAATTCCATGCTGGATCAGGAGAATCAGTGATTTAAAGTACATAGCACATAAATTCAAAAAAAGCAATGTGCTATTGGGTGTCTTTGGAAAGAAAAAACACTGCATTTCTCATTTCACGTAATTCCAACTCCTGCCTTCCCAGTAAGAGGCAAGTCAACAATTTTTGTCTTAAAACTATAGAGCAAAGCAGTACCAGAACTTAGAAGTAAAACACACAGGTACCCTAGGCCAAAACCCAGGCTTACACCATTAAGTCTTTCATCTGTTCCTCCAAAATCTGTTAGTATAGCCACAATTTGCACAGTCACAGAATCATAGAATGGTTTAGGTTGAAGCCTGTCAAATAATTTTGTTATACACCTTGTCCATATACAAACTAAAACACAAAATAAAAGTATTTTTTGTTGTACAATTATGCTTACACACCAGAGATTTTTCCCAACGCAGCTACTGCAATTATTGGGTTGTCCCTCCCTCACCTATACTGGCAAATACATAGTGTAGATGTAGGTCTTCATGAGCAAGACTATAAATAAACATTTTATATACACTTCTTCATAGTAAAATTTACTGTAGAGCCAGCGCAGATGGATCAGCAAAGACACAAGGAGTGAAACTTAAGCCAGAAAAAAACAACAATGACGCCAAGCCTCCTGTCAGTAAAACCACTTTCATTGCTATGGCACATTTGCTTAGGGAAACTTTAAACCAGATAAAACAAGTGAATACTTTTTCATGATTTCTGGTGTAGTAACAATCTAAATGAAACTCAGTTTTAAAAAACCCCGTATCTTGTTAACTCTAATCAATAAGCCACATTAGTGTTTATGCTGTCAACTAGCTTAAAAACCCATTTTGCTTACTTTTATTCCAATAGTAATGTTGAGTTGGTTTGCTAGTGCTTTGTTTAAAATATATGTATATAGCAAATTCTCTAAAGCTGAGACAGCTAACAAATTTTTTTATTTCAGTTTTAGGATAAGAATAGTGGCTAAGAAAACAATTATAATATCCATCAAATTAGTCAGCCTCCAGATTGAAACACAAAACTTGGAAAAACAAATGGCACTTCAATGCGCTTCAATTCTAAGACTCTTATGTTTACTTACTTCATTGAAGTGAACATCTTGCATTCCAACGTCCTCCATCATTGAAGCCTCTTCATCTATATTAGGTGTGATTACTCTGAAAGCAGTACAACCTTGCCTAAACATCCCTGTCATTGAAAAAGAAAAAAAGACAAATTTACTTTTCCTCATCAGGATAACATTAGGCCATTTTGTGATGCCAGATAAGGCAGAAGCCACATTAAATATATCTACCACCAAATTAATAAATAAATAATAACATACTAGACTTCACATTACTATGTAAGTATATATAGGTTTTAAAAAACCACGAATGTTAATACCTAAGTAGTGTCTGAATCTTCCTATTTTATCTTAAACCTGTGTCTAATCCGCACCACTTTAAGTCTAAAGTAATCAAGGCAACTTTTACAGTATTTAATTAAACTGGTATGAAGTCATGATGGAACCATGTAAATGAACAGGGCCTGGTATATCGGCTTCCCCAGTCTGAACAACATGAATGGACTAACATCAACCACGCAAAATGATGAAAGGATGGCAAACCAGATTATTCAGCTGTAGATACAGAAAGTCAGTCTACAAGCAATAAAAAGAAATAAAAAGTATTTAGCAAAAAATGGGGTTTAGAATTTTCTAACACGAAACCTACCTTTTTTACCCATTCTGTTTAGGCTTTTATTGTATCGGATTGCTAAATTAAGAAATCGGGATTTTTGGCCAAAAACTGTATTAACTAAAGCCTCAAAAGCAATCAATAAATGTTACAGAAGCACAAGGACTTGCACATATTTATTTCACAGCTCATTCCTATAAAGATTCTTTCTGCTCAGGTGGGAGGCTGAACACCAGAGGTTTTATGGAATGACTGCCTCACATGCATGGTTTTGTTTTGATCCTGGAAACACCACAGGTAGAACTCAATCCTCTAATATGACTAACAGGAAATAACTTTTATACAACAGTAGACAACAATGGCGGATCATCCAAAGAAATCACAAATTAATACAGATTATCAGTAGTTATCATTGAATCACAGAATGCATCTAGGTGGAACAGACCTTTACGATCATTGTGTCCAACCATCAACCTAACACTCACAAAACCACCACTAAACCATGTCCCTCAGCATCACATCTACCCGGCTTTTAAAAACCTCCAGGGATGGCGATTCCACCACTTCCCTGGGCAGCCCATTCCAATGCTTGAAAACCCTTTCCATGAAGAAATTTTTCCTAATATCCAATCTAAACCTCCCCCGGTGCAACTTGAGGCTGTTGCCTCTTGTCCTATTGCTTCTTACTTTGGAGAAGAGATTGACCCCCACCTGGCTACAACCTCCTTTCAGGTAGTTGTGGAGAGCGATAGGTCTCCCCTCAGCCTCCTTTTCTCCAGGCTGAACAGCCTCAGTTCCCTCAGCCGCTCCTCAGAAGACTTGTGCTCCAGACCCCTCACCGGCTTCGTTGCCCTTATCAGTTAGTTATCAGGCTTCCAGGAGGACAGTAACTTTAACAAGCAACTTAGTTTCGGATTTAGTCTCAGAGAAGCTTCCAAAATCCTGGAGCAGAGGGAGCAGCTTGTGCACTACTCAAGTATCTCGGTAAGAGGCACAGAAGGAACAGAGAAAAGGCATCTTGCAGACCCATGACTTTGCTTGATTTTTAAGTCATGCAAAGGCAAAGCTAAAAAGCTGTGAACATGAATTTTTCTGCCTACAAAACCAAAATACTAGCTCGACATCATAATCAGTCTTAACAGATTTCTGAAGTTTTCTTCTAGAGATCTATTGTTCTTAATAAAAGCCTTACAATCTTCTATTTTCTCAAAACCCTGACCAAGAACTCTTCTGATCCCATAAAGTAGAAACCAATTTTTCCTTTATCTCAAGGGTCATCAGAAACCCGCTTGTACAGACAGCTGCTAGCACAGACCAACAAAACAGGTGAAGCATTCTGAGCACTATCATCACTGACTTGGCATCTGAATATTTGTCCAAATTTATTTTGACTTCTCTGGCAATGCCAGGTTTCCCTATATGCAGTGAGAGACTGCTTAATGAACAAGAATATTAACTGATAAGCTTGCTTTAGAAAGGGTCTGACTTCAACTACTAGCAGCTCTGGTGTAAAAATAAAATTTTCACTTCCTTAAAAATTTTACTTTACCTTCACCTGAAATGCTGCCCCTTAGACGAGCAAGTATACTCTTAAGATATATGAATAGGCTATTGTGTTAAGTCAGAATTTTGTCCTCGGTGAACAATGAAATGCCTGCAACTTCCTCAGGGAAACTATCACTTTTCTTAAAGTATAATGAAAAAATGTAAACATTAAAGTAAGATTTCAAAATCATACCTTTTCGTGTGAGATACTCTGCAACCAGTGCTGCTACGTGGACATAGCACATTGCTGCCTAAAACAGAAATAGTAACCATCTTATAAATCACAATTATAATGGAAGTACTAAAATCAAGGTACATATGAAGAACCCTAGCCTGAGGTAATTTATTTGGTTTTCCTTTTGGCTGCTTTGCAGATGTCCTACGACTGGTGTAAGAATTCTTTACCTCATTTGTGCAAAAGAATAACTGTACTACTAACAGCAGCAGGCAATCTGAGAGTGAGCACAGATCTCAAATTCCAAGGTAGGAATGCCATGCCATAATAAAAAAAGGCAAATCCCTTTTGGGCATGTATTTTAAGTGTGATGTGAGCTATTAATTATTCTACTCAGCATTTGGTGGTTCTTTTGCTAACCTGTTTTGTCTGCCTTTTGGCTCCAGAACAAGAAAAATGTAGAAAAAAACCTGGTGACAGGCCATTTGAAAGGAGCAAAAGAAAAAGACATCTGACCAATGAATGGAATACGAAGGAATCTGGTCGGTGTAGTCCGGAAGAAAAAGAAGAGGAACAGAGCAGTCTTCAAATATTTAAGATGTTTCATGAAGTTGACACTGAACACTTTTCTCCACAGGAAGAACAAAAAGAAGATTCAAGATTCTTCTTTTACCAAAAAGGTTTAGGCCTACAGCACTGTTACTCTTAATTGTAATTCTCAATTGAACATATGGAGGCTGCAGAATCTCAGACAATGGAGGTGAAGGAAAAAGGTAAGCATCTGTCAGAAATTATCTCTAATTCATAATTTCTGTAGGGTTGGGCTTGGTGATTTATAGAGCTCCTCACCTAGGCACATAGTCAAAGATTTTAAGTTTTTAATTAAAAAAAAATAAAACAGACCTGAAAAGGACTAAAAGAGCTTGTCTTCTGAGAGAGCTTAAGTTGCTTCCTTCAAAATACAAGCTAATAACATAATATTGCATATGCCTTCTGTGCTACCATATAGAAGCAAAGAATTCTAGTACTAATACACGAGCAAGAAAGATAGCAGCTACTATTTCTTGGACATACGTACTTGCAACACAATGCTAAGTTCAACAGACATGTTTATGAAATTCGATGATGTAATGCAACATGATTTACTTTCAGATGGAAAACTTCCAGAAACAGACAAAATTCAGTCTGTATGCTGATAAAATACTTACATCAAGACATATAAAAGTCCCCACTCCCAACTCTAATTTTTGATAGAATTAAGTATTTTAACAGCACAGTGAAATAGATAGCTTTCTTTTTTCAATCAGAAAGATTGCAATTTGTCAATTTTAAGAACATTAGTTTTCTAGTAAGATGTTGGAATAGAAACAAGCTAATTCTGTAAAGGCAACTGGAGAGGAATTCAAGGAGTGGCTGTGTTTTAGCAACTGAAAACAAAGTTATGTTTAAGTAAAATGTCTGTGTCTTCCATGGTTTGCAATGAGCATTACTGGCTTAGTAGTGCATCAGCTACAGTATTTAAACGTATACCTTACATTACTAATCAGAAATAACTTACAGATGTACTTGGGTAGGACAAAAACTTGTCAGCCATTGAAACTAATCTACTAATGATTCAAAATTTATTACAAATGCTCATTATATTACACACTAGCAACTACATATAGTACATTCCATTCTAAAAAAGATAAACTTAAGCTTATTATGAAGCTAAAACTAGCTTGATTTTTTTCTCTTACCTCTGAAAGATCTCCATTTTTAACATGGATCCTTGCCATGCTGTCTAACCATGTCTTCCTTAGTTCAGGCGTGCTAGCATAAGACTTTGCCAAACTGTACTGGAGGTCTACAAGCATTTCTGGATCATTCTCATGCTCCTTCATCTGAGCTGTAGCCATCAGTACTGTACGAATCCGTTTTGTTAAATCCTTCACATCAGAAGGGAATGTAGTGTGCTAAAACATGGAAAAGTTAGCTTAACTTTTAATATCTTAGTATCTTTTTGTATTCTTTGCATAATAAAGAGTTCAAACATTACTGTGCAAGATGCTATGAAAGAGTTTTCAAGCATCCTTCTATAGTATGGAAAGAAGAATAAAAACAGACCTTTATAATCCTGTCATTATTGGCACAATTATTGATGATGGAAAGAGACTGCTGAAATCTAGTTCCTCCAATCCCAACAACATCAGCAATTAACTGGCTCACTGAAATAATAACCTTGACAGAAACAAATGTCTTGTTAGTGCATATTTCATGAAATACCCTTGAGATGTACCTACAAAGCAATTACAAATGAAGTTTTGTTCTTTTTAATTGAATGATTATACCCATAAGTAAAAGGATATTTGGTAGGGGTTTTTTTGCTTTTTTGTTTGTTTGGGGTTTTTTTCAATGTTACTTGTACAATAACATAGGCAAGAAAAAACAGGATGCTGTAAATTTAATGTACACACATCCTCTAGCCAGGGGTTATAAAAGTAGTAAACTATTGTTCCCAGCTTTGTCAGAACAGACACTTTTCTATGTCTTTATTTTATTTTAGACTTTTACATGCCTGTTGCTGCACTGTCTTCTTCAAATGCAACACAGTATGCCATTTAACATCTAAAAAATAGAACATTTGCTACTGACAAATGAAGTTATTTCCTATGAAATACGGGGCCATCCAATTGTTTCTAAGTATTTCCTTGTTCTGAACGTACTTTTACTGACATCATCTTACTCTTAGAATAGTGCCAAACTCATTTGAACCCAAAATAATTTATTTTATGCCTTTATATGACAGGGGTTTGCACTCTGGTATGCAACTGGGCATCTACAAATAGAATATTTAAAAGACGAAAAATAAAGAAAGTATACTAACTTGCAGATGTGTCCTAACAAAAGACTTCTTCCCTGTGTAATCAAAATTATTTCTCATTAAGAAGTACAGTAACTGCGAAGCTTCAGTACGAATTGAACTCAGTTTGGAATTACAATACTTCAGAATTTCATAGCAGAGTGCAGAACACATATCAGCTCTACCTTCATAAAATGTAGAAGGAAACTGAGGAAAAAGTAGAAAAGAAAGATGTTATTCATTAAAACTAGCTTAAGTTCTTGATAAAATAAGCACGTCAAGAAAAATACAAATATATTGATATTCACAAACTGTGGAAAAAATAGTTATAGTAGTTCATGACATAGAAGGATTTTTACAGTGATTCAAAGGACAAGTATTCCACACTGTTGGGATCAGATAGGTTTTAAGTTGGGATTTTAGTTCTTAAATTTTTACATAGCATATTGTTAACTAAAGAACTGGGTAAGTACTTGAAGGTTAATTATTGTAAACTTCTTACCTTAAAAATAAGTGCCCTTAAAGCTATGAAGACATTTTTCAATGCTGTTTCAGACTGATTCTTTTGAAGGAAGCAGAGGTATACATCAAATACTTTCTTCATCAGTGGATTATGCCCATGATCAGTCAGCAGTTGATTCTTTAAATTGATAATGAGAATTTAGGAGTATTGCACAGTGATATGCTTATACTATTATAAGAACATACACAGATCATCCAAAAGCAGCAAATTAACAAAAAATATAATATGCATAGCAATACCAAGATGCTTAATAATACAAACTTAATTTTAATTAGATATTTCTAACACTTAATTAACCCTGCTTATAAAGAAAGTGTTGGCTTCTGAAGAGACTTATAGAACATAATTGTTTTTAGCAGCTATTAATTAAATCAGTTACTATTTACAGTTTTTTGAGAGGCACACTCAAAGTATTAACACAGTTTGGTTACACCGGCTTTAGCAGCTCAGACAGTGGAATTTTCTCATAGCAGGACCTCCTACTACAATGCTCTCAAAAAAGCTCCCCTGAAACCAAACCCTCACCCACTCACCATCTTTCATTACTGTCCTAGAACAGATACTGAAAGGGCTCTTAAGGACAAGGACAATAGTTACTTTTTCCAGAGTTTTACCTGCATCAATATTCCAGAGCTCATTCTGAGGCATGCAACACACAGGGCTACTCTTGATTTCTGTATCACCAACAGCTGCCTTCCACCCAAACTTTTTTTAAAAATCTGGTCTCCATCAATTTCTCTAGCACAAGCACTGGCTGTGCATCTACTTTTAACAGTTCACATTGCTTCTGATTTGCGCTGAGGACCTGTTTTCTCCCTCTATCCACTGAACACGTGCACTGGGTTCCTATGGGACTCTAGAGAGAAACCATAAGCTCTCTCCCCTTACAAAACACCAAAACAGGCTAATCAATTCCAGGACTGCTCAATCCAGTCCACGGAGTCCAGAACTGAGAGGACCATGTCAAGTATTGCTCCCTCTGACTCCACTGGCCCTCCAACACAGTTCTACTAGGTCTTGCACGTTCTGCAGCTCCCCCCCGCACACTCCACTCTTCCTTGCCATTACTATATCCAGACATCCAAATGGTATGCTGCAAGGCAGCTCTGTTACTAGCTCAAGTAAGTTTTAAGGTAATATTATTTGAAAGAATCTAGTTTAACAATTTTTTAAAAAAAAGATCCTTGAGGCCTGATATAGACCCGGGCTCTTGTAGCACGCCTTAAGCCCTCTCAAACGTGGAAAAGATGTCGAACTGCAGATGTCTCTTTTTCCGTTCATGGAGACACGAAGAAATTCTTCAGGCTAAAGAATTTCAGCATAGCCCTCGGCATTTTGTGTGTTCCTCAATACTAAAAAATTGAAGGAGGTGGTCCTCCCATTAAAAGCAATTCTGATACTGTGACTTGAAGACCAGATGAACTCAGTGTGGTTTCGAGCTTTGCGGATGAACAGATAAAAATGCTTGAAGGAGACCAAAGACCTCTAAATGCGATGCAGTGAGGCCACAGGCAGGCCATTTCAGAGGAAGCTAGAGAGAAATGGCTGGATATAAGCCAGTCAGGCTATCTGGTCACAGGAAAAAGTTTTCTCTCTTGAAACAGTACACAGATCTCTGTAGATGACCCAAATCTAAACATCCAACTGCAAGTTCTAAAAGATGGTAACGCTTACTACCTTCAGATTTATAGAAAAATAACGAAACGTTGTCTTGCAAACCCTTATCCTTATAAGGAAATTGATAAACTATCCTTTCCTCAGCTATCCCAGCATCAGAGGTAGGTAGTTCACTAAAATCACCTAGAGTAGTAGGAATTCACCTAGGATCAGTTTAATTCTACCAAGAAGCAGACAGAACTTCTGTTTTCCCTGCTGTAATAGATAACAGAGATCTGGATCCCCACTAGTGAAAGATGACCTCAAGGAACAAAAGTTGTCTGGCCTTCTATGTAACATGCTAATTAGTCCAAAAGGAGCAGATTGGTATTACTAATCTAGTGGCCTTTTATGATGGAGTGACTGCATCACTGGACAAGGAAGAGCTCTGGATGTCATCTGTCTGGACTTCTGTAAGGCCTTTGATATGGTTCCCCACAATATTCTTGCCACTAAATTAGAAATATATGTTTGATGAATGGCCTGTTCGAAGCTTAAAGAATTGTCTGCATGGCTGTGTCCACAAGTTACACTCAATGTCTCAATGTTGAAGTGGAAACCAGTAACGAGTGGTGTTCCTCAAGGGCCCATACCAGGACCAGCACTATTTAATGTTTTCATCAATGACATAAAACAGTGGGATCGAGTACACTTAGCAACTCTGCAGATGACACCAAGCTGAGCGGTGCAGTTGATTTGCTAGAGGCTTCCCTGTAACATGCCATCCACGGGGACCTTGAGAGGTTTGAGAAGTGGGCCCACGTGAAATTCTTTACTGTGAGGGATCAGGTTGCCCAGAGAAGTTGTGGATGACCCATCATTGCAAGTTTTCAAGGTCAGGTTGGATGGGGCTTTGAGCAACCTGATCTAGTGAAAGATGTCCCTGCCCATGGCAGAGGGATTGGACTAGATCACCTTTCAACATCCCTTCCAACCCAAACCATTCTATGATTGTATGATTTTATGTATTTTAGTGCAGTTGATTAAACAGAAGCTCCTAATTTTCTTACATGTTTTGTTTGGATCTTGTACTCCTACCTACTTTCTCAACATATTATATACAAATAACCTTGAAGGACTGTCATTCCAAGCATGATGGGCAGCTGATAGCTAGAAGATGAGTGTTTATTCTTCTTTAAATCTTTAAAACGAAGCATCTTCATTTTCAATTCTGTCATGAAGTCTGTGGACAGAACTGGTTTTAAACTCTATCTAATTGAATTACTAATAAAAGGAATCCGATTATAAAGAAGTCCATGTTTTCATAACTAGATTAAAGATAAGACAGTAAATTTGAATCTTCAAGCAAAGATCTGGATACACTGCTCTAATAAGGGGAGGAACAAGCTACAGCTATCATCTGTCCTTTTTATAGCTTCAACTTTAATGCTGGGAAAAGCTCAAAAAACAGACAGCAGGGGTATGCAGTGGACGTGCTATAAAAAGATTCCACAGGAGAGCTACAGTAACTGACACAATTGAAAAGAAGTCTTATTAGTGGACAAATTGAAATACAGTTATAGAAAAGGAACACACACAAATTACTGTTAATTAGTGAGTGACTTACTATAGGAAGAAGCCGAGTTCAATATAAAAGTCTGATAGTGTCCAATTATGAATTCTGGTTTTGCCATAAAATAGATCTTTCACCCCACGTGGTCTTTAAAAGACAGTTTTACCACCAATATTAGGTAGACACTAAAGTTTCTAGAGATCTTTTTAGGAAGTTAGGATGAGGAAGGAGCTTTTCCCACTACTGATCAGATTACTACTGATCAGTAAGGAGTCTGTGTGCAATGTGTAACTGAAGTCAAAGCATTTTGCTGCGAGAGGTTATCAGGTTTTACATGACACAATAATGAAATACAATGCTGGAAATGCTAAAAATACAATACTATATTACTAGACTATAAAGTATAAATATAATTCCAAAATATTTTTTCTAAAATATAATTATGAGACATGTTAACACCAAGTCAAGAACAAACCTTAAAAGCCATTGTGAATAATGACAGAGTATCCAGAATTGTAAGGCAAACTTCGGTGGCAATATTTGCTTCAAGTAAAGACTGGTGAAGAACATCTGCATCTGAATGGCCATAGCCTACAGAAATTCCAAATGAAGTGTAAGTGATGGACATACTCATTTAAATGTTTCTTATTTCCAAAAGACTTGCTGAACTAGGAAAAGATTAACAAGTAAAAAGCCTGACAGAAGTTAGTATTCAACACAGAAAAGTAATTCATGTGCATTTAAATATTTTTCAAGTATGTGCATATAACTATTTTAACATAATTTGCACAAGATCATAAAATAAAGTACAAATGTCAACAACAGAAGCATTAAACAGCAGTTAATAAATGTCTGATATTTCATATATAAGTGGATGCATGTATATACACATGTGTATATATATATACACAGTTTTATATATACATATATATATTCTTAAGTACTGTGGTAGGATGAAGTTTTAAATATGTAGAAAATATGTATTGATAATTTAGCGATGTTACAATGATCTCAAAGTCAATCATAAGTCAACCATTAAAAAAATACAAAACACTAAGAGTTGAAGAAATACAACCATGTATTTATATGCAGCTGGAGGCCCAAGTAATTAATTGTACTCTGTAGCAATACCATGCAATAACTCCATATTTAATCAAAATATTTTATCGCTTCTAGCCCCATACTGTATATTTAAATAATTTTAAAAACATGTCCTGCTTCAGCACTGGTTATAGTATGTTGTTTACATTCCCTAACGTTGATCTTTAAGAACCAAATTGACAAATGCACCTTTATTGCTTTATAAAAATTTGGTCTGGATCATGTTTATATGTTAGATTTACAGTCAAGTTAGCATCACTAAATCAATAACAAGCATGATAAGCTTGTTGAGACCAAGAAAAGAAAAGAAGAAATGGTGTATTCTTTTATAATGACACCCGGCCACTTCTTTCTGCACCTTCTTACTTCCCTGGCTGAACTATGCATCCATACCCATACCAGTTTCTTTGGATTTATACAATCTTTCTGTTACAAAGTGTACATCTCTTTCCTATCATCTTTTGCATTCTCCCTGCCTCCACCTCCTCCTCCTCCCATTTATTTTCTTTGTAGTTTCAATCCAACCTTCACCTCTGTAAAGATGGAAAGGAACAACTGGCATTTGGAAGCAAGTTTTAGTACAACAGTTGTTTGTCAAATGTTTTTCTCTTAGTGAAACTGTTCTTTTCCTTAAAGAAATTAAAAGAAAAATCCTTTTTCATAGCAATCACCTTTGGGTGGCCAGAAATCCTTAATTAACCTGTCGTTTTGGTAATGCTGAAGATACCAAGAGATGACAACTATTTCAAGAACTGCATTGAGGACAGGGGAAATATTCTTTAAAGAAATAATTTGTTTGCTCTTCCAGATAAGAAAAGTGCAGGGTTTATTATAAATACTAAGTAAAAACTGTAGTCAGTGGACCGGTTTCCAAACAGTTCAAATTTTGTTCTTCACATAAATAATTTAGAACAAACAAATAAATAGATCATTGATTGATGGATTACTCCGTATTATTACTAGATACAGAAGTTTTGGGAGGATGTAAACTTAAAGGAACACTCAATTTGGTTGAGTTAGACTGATTTAGCAGTGCTTTTTCCACATACATGCTGAAAACTACACTTGTTTCAATTTGCTATTATTTTAAAGAAGCTAATAGTGTATTCCTCATGTCTAACTAACACACTGGATTCTGTATTTCACACGGAACTGAAAAACAAGCTATGGAACTACAATTACCACATATAATATGGACATGCACGTGAACATGCCCGCATACAGTTACACCACTGCAGAGCAACTGGATTTAAAACCATAGAAGAAACGAAAATGGGATAATCTGTAATGACTACAAGCTTGACAATGAGTATATGCTGCTATTACAGATCAGGTTATATCTCTTGTATTTCAGTTTGTTTGCATGTCACTTCTGCTGAGCATCCTCCTCTCCTCCAGCCCCAACTATGCACATATAAATCTAAATTCTTGTAGTTGTATTGAGATGCTTTAGAAATTTGAACAAAGGGCCTAATTTCTTTCATACTTAAGCAGAAAAATATACTGAAATTCCTCAGAGATGTGAAACATGACTTACACTGTTACTTCAGTTCTATTCCTTGCTTAAATGATTAGAGAGAAATTAAGTTTATAATTTACATTTATAGACAACTATCTTGCCAAAGAATCATGATTTTAGAAACAAGTAAAGCAACTATTTCCACCAGATCCATCCTCCCTGTATGTATACCACACAGGATACCTACAAAATTTATTCAAGTTCTGAAAACTACCTTGGATACCCAATACAGGCAGACTGACAACTAAACAAAAGACAACAAGACCAAAGATATAAAAATCAATTTCACATTTGACATGGCTTTTAGAGCAACGATCTTCACTTTGTAAAACCTCTGTCAGTACAAGGTGTAATATCCTGATATTCATAAAATGTCCAACATTAAAAAACCCAAAACTATTATCTCTTTACACAAAGTTATCCAAATGAGACACTTTCCCTCATAATTTCCTACAGATGGAAAAGAACAGAAAGTTTCTTTTTACATAAGCATGCATTTATTAAAATCTTTCAGCTCACTGTTTCCTAAAAAGCACTAAACTTTGCCAGATTCTGGAAGTACGAAATATCTTTGCACAGGGTCCAGAAAAAGCCTTATTATTTACTTCCCAGAGATCTTTTTTTCCCTTAAACAAATAAAATCAGTCTTTATCTACAAAGTATTTTACCTTACTGAACGTGTAGTCACATAGTGTAAAAGCTCTTTCTTTTGCATATCAAAAAACATCTAGAAATTATTATGATACAGTGGTAGCAGACTGATTACAAGGGAAAAAAAAGTAATTTGCACAGCTATATAATTTACTGAGATTTTAAAAATTGCATTTCTTATATTTAAACAGGCATGAGAATGCATTTATATAGAGAGGTTTGGCAGGATTTTTTTTTTTTTTTTCATTTTTCCACTAGACTATGTGGTAAGTCTCACGCAATTAGGCTAACCGTTGCTTTGTATTACAGATAATGAGCCAAAAGATTTTAAAGAACAGTTAGATATGCTTTGGGAAATAAAAGAATGAACAGGGTGAAAATACAGTTAACTCAAATAATTGCTTTACTGCACACAATTCTTTTCTGTACCAGTGTTGTATTTTACTGGATTAGTCAATCAGTTTCATTGTTTTTTGAAGCTGGAAAGTGAAAAACAGGGCTTCAGAATACTTGACGTACAGTATATTTTGCAATTTAAGAGCAGCGTGTTTAAAAAGATAGGCCACAAGCAGATTTAGTTTTCAATACAGCAGTCTCATACAAGCTGACTTCAACCTGATTAAATCTTACCATTGTCTACAGAAATTCCAAGAATACTTGATATCTTTCTCACACTGAAAACAAAAAAATCACTTCATTATTGGACGCTTTTTCACTTCCAGACAAACCAAATCACGGGCTTCACAATCTCCGTAGAAATTCTAAGAAACTTATTTCTCCTTAGGGGATGTCAAAACATGGAGATATGGTCAGAGTGCATATTTTTACTTTTAGACCGTTCATTTATAAGACCAAGTGTGGGAAAAAAAATGAAGCTTAATAAAACAAATAGAAAAAAAAAAAGTAAATTTTGTAGCTATACGCAGCACAAAACTGAGGTGCATCTAATTTTAAAAAATGAGAATACAATTTAAAAATATGATGCAGTTAACCATGCTCCATGTTACGGCATCAGCCAGCATCGATTGTTCTATCATAAAGCAGGGAACAGACCATCGACTGATTCCAGCTACTCGTTTGACCTAGAACAATAAAAGTCATTGAAACGCACTGGTGTGGCTCTGGGTCCTGTCGCTGGTGTTGTGGTACTGGTTGAGGATGATGAATGTTATCATGTCATGAGACTTACTGTGGTTAAAAGTGAGAGAGTTATCCAGGCTGCTCAGCTGCTGCAATCTGGCATGCATCATTCCTGTTCTGTTACGGGAAACAGGCAATGTCTGAGATTTTCGATCATGAACTATGGATCCCAACCCCTCCTGGTTCCTGCAAGATGGGTGAAATGGGATAGAAGCAAAAGTTAGACATGTCAAACTGCAGCAAGACAGGAAGTGTTAGTTAAGCACAAGAAGTTTTATAGAAAGAATTATAATGCAACCTATTTACTGTTTTATTTATAAAACAAAAATAGGTAGCTTAAGCATCACAGCAAACTCTTTCTTAAAACCTCCAAGCATGAAAGCAAAAGCACACAAGCAGTCACTCTTGAAGTGATAAATTTACTTCAGAGCTTTTGAAAACATATGTATTTGAGAACATAAATATTCTGAAAATATTCAGAACACAAAACGAAATCCTCTATTGTGATTGTAAGAATTTTAGAAAAAAGTTAGAAAGACACACAGTGGTAAAATTAGAAAGCATACATGCAGCAGGAGAGCAGGAATTAACTGAGGTATTATCATGTACATCTTACCCAAGCAGGAAGGGAGAAGAGCCATATACTTGGTTAAACTTGCAGCAATCAAGTGAAGAAAACAGAAAAGTGATGTGTTAGCAATCAGTACAGGCTAACTTCCTATTGTGTACCACCACCAGAGCTGATGAAAAATGAAAACCAGTGCTTGAATTACAGAATTCCCTGTTCCCTTTCATTCTCTGTCATTTGTGTGCTTTAAGAGTATGTGCATTGATTGTGATATATTTCAGTGTAACGACAATGTGAAAGACGAGACAGCTATGTGTCTTTTCAGTATCTCCTTCTATTCAGTATCTCTACAGAACACTAGATAATTTCTATAGCTTAACATTTTTAGCAGTAACATGCAGTACACAGACTAGGTTATCAGTAAACAAAACGGCAGTGTGGTAGTCTTTTCTACAAACCAGTCAAACAAATCAGCTTGAAGAATTTTGACAAAAAGCCTGAAAATTAGAATCCTGTAAATCCAGAGTTTGAAGTACATTTAAATACAAAGTTTACAATCAAAACCTTAAGAAAGCCAGATTTATTTTGTCCCTTGATTTTTTTTAGGGTACGTGAACAGAGATGAGATTTTTTTTTTCAGAAAAATCTCCAAGGACATAGTCAAATTTGTAGAAAAAGACTCACATACCATTAAATCTAAATCAAACCCAAAAAAGCTAATGTTTTAGTTAGAATGCTTTACAGTCAGCAACAACTTTCAAGAGGGTCACTATTTCAACTTCACAAATTTAATTATAACAGTAGTACTATGTGAACCATAGCGTAAGGTCTAAACAAGTTGCTATGTTTTGTGCTATTAAAAATCTACTTTGCATTAAAGCCCACATTAATGCAAAGATACTGAAATAATTTAATACATGTTTTTGACTCCCACAGATTTTCTCCTAAACAGCCCTCAATGGGAACATACAGGTACCTAAGGGTGCTTCAGACTTCAAATTGAAAAACAGCAATGCTGAAATGTTCACTACTCACCTTTCAGTAAAAACACTATATATTACATTTCTAAAACATTTCAACAGACATGGTTCTACAGCCAAGCGAATAAACAAAACAATTAAATCATAACATTTCTTCCCCAAAGACATTATTTCCAGGAAAAAATGCTGTAAAAGATAGCACTGAAGGGGTGGATTTTAAAGCAATTGATAATAAACACAACACACACACACATCCAGATACCAGACTTTCAGACAGGATACAGATTTGTTAATACAGGAACCAGATACTTACTTCAAACTGTTATGTATCATTTCACAATAGCTCTTATCCTCATGCAATTTATTTGTAATAGAGATTCAAGGTGTATTGTAAACACTACTATTCTTAGGGAACAAGACAGCAAAATTTAAATTCCACACAGTACCTGGCGATGTATCGTTTTCCCATGTACTGGAACTGATGTAAGCATACTCTGCAGAGAACACATAAGTCAGAGAAGCAACACTTAAAAACAGTCTCTTCTAGATTTATTTCCATCGGAATTATTTAACTGTTATTTCGCTTAACTTTAAACTCTTACATCGTAGAACTTCTTTATTTCTCCCACCCTTAAAATGCCCTTCCAGTTCCTAAGCCAAGAAAAGGTAAACGTGGCTCTTCTGAAATCAGTCACAGATGGTTGTTGTTTTGAGCAAATTGGGATTAATAGCAAAAGACACTTAAGGCTGCCTCCAGAGTGCACCCATCTCGGCACTCTGAATCAAAACAGCGAGTGTTGAGGCTAACAGTGACAAGGTAGAAGGGCCAAATGGTGAAAAAACAAAACACCTTAGAAAACTGTGAACAGGGAGTTCAAGTGCTTCCTCTTATACAGATTTTTAATCTTTATCGAGAAGAAATGCTTAGCCTCAACTATCAGAGGCAAAATTCCATTATGTGAAATGAGGCCCCCAGTTACAGTTATTTACACATGAACAGCAATCCAGGACAAGCACCGTGAAGGACAGAAGCGAAAAGATGACCAGGCATTATATACGCACACATACATATTTCGCAAAATGTGTATAAAAGTTGAAAATAAAGGCAATACATTTCCCGCAAGAGAGTTGGTGAAAACTCTCTTGGTTACAGGTTGGGGGTTTTTTGTTTGGTGGTNGGTCTCCAGATTCCAGGCTAACTACAACAACAGGGTTTCCGACAGAACTATTTTCTAAAGGCAATCTGCTTTTACAGTAAGATGATGACAAATGCAAATCCCCCAAAATATTTTTTCATTAAAAAACGAAAACCTATGCTTTAACATGATACTATATTTTAAAGATTCATAACACTACTGGGTCAGATCCAGCAAGAAAGTTGAAAGTACAACCTAATTTGCCAGGTATCTCTGCTTATCTTCACAACTGCTAAGTACACAACACTGATGACTAAT
This sequence comes from Chionis minor, assembly GCA_013398295.1. Taxonomy (NCBI): domain Eukaryota; kingdom Metazoa; phylum Chordata; class Aves; order Charadriiformes; family Chionidae; genus Chionis; species Chionis minor. The sequence continues at coordinate 296,104 of VZSF01004620.1, forward strand.
AAACTACAATCACCCATCCAAATAAAAAAAAATGGCGTGAATGGAGGCTATAATGATCTTATCTGGCTCTTTTCCGACTGTAACTAATTATCCTAATAATTCAGAACACAATGCAACTTCCCCTGTCCCTTGGGTAAGAATATCCTAAAAGTTCTTTTTTAAAGTGTAAATCCAAACTGAAAGGCAATTTTCAGGCTTTCTTTTCCATGTGCCAGTTGTGAATGAGGGAGAAGACTGGTGAGCAGTCTCAGCTTCATTTTGCACTCGGACCTTACATAGATTTTCTGTCTCCAAACTATGAAGTCAAAATTGCCTCCCCTAAACTTGTCACTCTCTTTGCAAACTAACCTCAATCCCCACCTTGCGATTATCTTCTTGTCTTTTTTAGATTTTAAGAGGTTTTTTTTAAAAGTTCTTTGCATGGTGAATACCTACCTACCAGAAACACTGTCTTACTGAGGGAATGGGAAACTACTATAATGACCTGTATTCATAAAAACCATCACCAAACCAAACATTATTTGCATTGGTACAATACTCCTAGAATTAGAAGAGGTAGACTTTTATGAGCCTTATTCCTGCTCTAGTTTAAGGAACTGTGATATCATCTAACAAGACGGAAAGTTTAGTCTGTATTCCATATACTGCTACTGTGATGGAAATCTTTGATAATTAGTGATTTGAGATTACCGATTTGATCACAATCCAATCCTATCCAGCCCCTAAATAAGAAGTATCTAATGGCAAAATACTGTTCACCACTGATTCTGTCCAGTTTGCACCTCACCCTTCAGAGAGTCTACTAAGTAGGCTCATTTACTTCTTCAGTTCCGTCTCTGGTACAATCAATCTCATGCCAGATGTACTCAAGCGATGAGTTAAAACATTACCTACAATATATTCCTAAAACAGACCTTGAGTAGCACTTTCCATAACGCAATTAACAACTGATATTACATCGATTGAGCCTCTACTGCAGAAACAAAGGGAAGCAGTCCAGTGAAACGTGCAAGGCAAGCAGAACGGCTTCTGGGGCGCACCACCACAAGCAAACGGCGCCTTCCTCACTTTTATTAATGCACCAGTCAATTTCCATGAACAAACACACCAAGCGTGCACAGGGACGGAGTGGAGCCATTGGTAACAAATACTGGATTCATCCTATATAATTTCCCTTACAGAACGGCAGAAGACACAAAAGGAATGCTAGGAGGACGGTTCACGTCCTTTTGTTTCTGAAGTTAGGGAATTCAATCAATTTTGATACGCAGCCATATAATTTCAGCAGTTCACATTACAAGATGCATTTTAATGCAGACAGGTAACGAGACAGTTGGTTCCTCTTCCATAAGCATAGCAATTTTCCGCGCACCGCTCACTGTTCAGGAACTTCCTGAGGTCACTTCTGTGTAGCCTACTCCCAGAAACCACCACGGAACTGGACAGACACGCAATTGTGCACACCAAGTTAAGGACCTCTAAACAGATCAAGATGGGACTATTTTTTCAAACAAATAAATAAAATGTATATACACACTTATATCCACACCCATGTGGATGTGCATAACAAAACATATGGTTTTATGACAAGCTCAACAAAAATCTTACTCTGTAATCGTGAAAAAGTCCATGAGTTCAGATTTTGTAGCCTTGTTCCAATATGTAAACAACGCATCTACGAAAATGAAAAACATTAAAAACCAGACAAAAGGCAGCAAATACACAAAAATATTAAGTAGAAGTGTTAACATCAGTTCTTAGTTTTCAGATAATGAGGATTCAGAGAATCTAAAAATGGCTTGTGGGGTTACAGATAACTATTACTATTTAAAGTTTTCCTTGAAGCTGATCATACCAATGCACATATCAAATCTCCAAATGAGTTTCTACAATACACTTTTAATTAATCCATAATATTGACATACATTTTCATATTTTAAATAGTTATAATTGTGTAGTCAGTAGTGACTATGGTGTTCTAAAAACATAAGACTTCAGAATGCTTTGGACCGCTAGTCTTTTAACCTGCTTCTTTATAGATTAGTCTCAATATTTTTTAAATGCAAATTTATGATTACTTCTTTTTAATTTACAATGTTTCACTATGGATCCGTTTTCCAGCACAGGTTTCAGATTGTCTTTATTTGTACAGATTTCAAAAGTGGCTATATATATTTTACAAAGCTTGTAATTACATAGCCAAAGCCTAGCCTTTTTTGCCAAAAATGTTCAAAATTAGCTAACAAATTCAAAATTATTACAAAGATGTGTGGCAAAGTTTAACACTTGTTCTTTTCCAGGACAACTGAGATTAAAAAATCTACACTGTACTTATGTAGATTTTAACTTAAATTTCCTAGAAATTCTGACTAATTTTTACATATTTCAAAGTGTAAACCAGTAAAAAAGATATTTTTGAGTTTTATTATTCTCTGTAATTAAAATATTTAAATTAATATCAATATAATTACATGGAAATCTAATGGCGTGACTGGATATTGAATACTTATTAACCTTTCAATTCTCATTCTTGATTAAGTGGTGTAACAAATTAGAATTCAAGTACTACATAAACTTGATTTTTAGAAGCACAGAAAATAAATTAACTACTTTTGATACGTTTAGCACAAACTGAAAAATTCAATGTTTTTACCAAAACGGACTTGCCGTCTGTTTAAAATATTGATCAAATATTGATTCTGAGTTGTATGATCCTAGTAAAAAATTAGCATTTGCTGTTCATGCAGTATTTCTATACCTCTGCAACCTTCTCCAGGATAATACGACACTCTCAAAAATTCATCGGATCATCTCACAAACATCCCTGGAGACTGAAGAAGCACTAATATCCCCATTCCAGAAATTGAAATATACACAATGATCAAATCATTTGGTTCCCTGTCATCCAGGAAGTTCTGCAGAATGGAGGAATGGACTAGCCTGAGACTCTTCTACTGATCAATGAACTATTCTTCACCTCCATTTTCCAAACCAGACTGTACAATCACACACAAATACTCGCTTTCTTACAAAGTCCTTTAGTTAGGCTGACACTTCAAAGGAATAGTGAGTATTAACGCTTACAAGGTTTCAGTAGTGGTTTAATTTGATCAATCACACATATTTGTAAAATGAAGCATAACATGGTACCTACACCTAAAATATCTGCTTATTTTGGAAAGCTATTAAAATTACAAATGTAAATCCAAAACATGATTTTGAAGTTATGCAAAATAGGAGGAATTACCTACCTTCTGACATACTTCTTAAAATATGAAGGAAACACATGAGTAGACTTTTGATCTCTGCTTGGTCAAGCTTGTCATATCGAACCACAGAACCTCCTAAAGTGCTGCTCTGTTGGTTCTGAAAAGAAAACAGACATATTTTGGCTGAAGGCTGATTTAAAATGATAAACTAAAACCTTTTAAATTGCCTTATTAATTCCTGCAACAGAAAAAGGATCTCAGAATGGAAACAAAAATGTTTCATGTAGAGACAGGTGACTAAAACACACATTACACACATGAAGTATACCAAATTAAGCCTCTTTACCTTTGTTTATTTTTATGTCGTTCTTTGTACGATTTTTTTCCCCCCCCAGAAGGAGGAGTAAGAGGAAAAGTTACCTAACAGAGATTATTAATCAAGTTAATTGTACATAGATACCCACATTGTGGAAATCAGGCAAGCCCCTTCTGCTTAGATGAAATACTTTAAAAATAAATGCTACTGTTAGGTGATACATATACGGGCCTTTGCTTTTGAAGAGACTTTTATGCTGAACTGTAGACAGACCTGCCTCTGCAAAATTATTTCCATTTTAAGATACAAGAACCTCAATGAAAACACATATGAATGGCAAGAATATGCATTCTGTAAGATTAACTACTGATAAATAACTTGCCCTTGCCTCTGAAAAGTCTTTCCTCTCTGCTTCACTTGTTTGTACAATTCCTACACTTGTGGGAAGTTAATCAGCAATGATCAGTACTAAAGTCTGTCCAAAAAGAAAAAAAAAACCGTAACTCATCTTTCAAAATGTGTACCACAAAAAAAGGAAAAATTAAACCTGTGAGAATATATAAATTGAACCTTAGGCAAAGACTTTTCTGTAAAAACAAAACAAAAAAAAAATTCCCCACAATAAAGTGTTACAAAATCCTCAGTCTGAGGATTTAAATGTTTGTTTAAAGGGTAAATTATGTCATTTTTAGTGCCTAATTCTCACTTCCAATATGAGGTCACTTATGCAAATGCAAAATGAACCAGACACTTAATAAGTTTGCTGTAAAGTCAATAGTCTGGTACAATTGATCTGTGGAACTCTGGTTCCTACAAGAAATATGGGCCATCTTGGCTCCATGACCTTTTTAAGGACATGTACCAGTGTTGGAAGAAATCCTTCATATCAAAATTAGGAAGAAAAAACCCCCAAAACCAAAAAGAAACCCCCACAAAACAAAAACATAGACTCAAGGGAGAAAAGCACTTGGTTTCACAAACAAAGTGAGAAGTGCCAATGCCTTAAGCGGCAGAACAATCCTTCCAGGCACTTTCCTAACTGGAAGCAGGAGACATGCTAATCCACGAGGGAACATTTCACAGCGCGCACATCAACTGACTGCTGAGCCCTTTAACACATTCCGTGTAAAAGGAAAGAACTGCTGTCCTAAAACAATCCGTGTAAATCTGTCACGTATTAGCCCTTGAATGGATGCACAGTGAAACTGAATGTGAAGCTATGATTAATACTAGGCTAGAAGTTACCCTAATTTAGGAGGAAACTGACACCTATATAAGCCTGATTACTGCAGACTCTAAAGATCCCACAAACTGTTTATCTTTGAAATATCTCTGGTGAACAAGGAGGTGCTACTGATACAGCTTAATGGATATTGAAATAGAGCAGGCAATTAATGGGTGGCAGCGCAGAAAGAGAATTTGAGTTTCCTAGACTTTCAGACGCTGAGCAGAGCACTACATAATATTCCCTCTAAAATAGTTGAAAATGTACGTGGATAAAAGTAGGACCATAGCTACTCACAATCTTAATTTAAAATCATGTCAATAACCTATAAAGTATGCACATGTTAAAATAGAAACTGATATACTTCCAGCCAATTCTGATTCCACAAGTATAGTTCTACAGGTTATTCTGAAAGAAAATTAGAACAAAAACATAGCTCTTCAGTAATGATATCAAGCAATGGGCAAAAATTCCAAGATAACGTGCACAGAACAACTGATCTACTAGAAAGAAAGTTTGGAAAGCAATGAATAAGAAGCCAGGATTAAGTATTATTTGGGGAAAATATTAACAAGCATGCAAAACATAAATCCTGTATTACCTAAATTGGCAGACCAGAGTAGAATTTTCAAAGGACGTTGACTCCTTTGAAAACCCTCTTACTTGGTAAAAACACTACACATTAGTAATTAACAACATGACAACTAAGTAATAGATGACAGCATTGCCATTTAGCAACAGTGTACGCACAAGATATTTCTTTATTTACTTGGTCGGTGTCAAAGAAGATTTTTTTTTAGTTCTATTTATATTAAAGACCCTAAGACTCAAATTCTGCTGATATTTAAGCTGATTGGATTTTTACGCTTAAATCAAATCATGTACGTGAAAATGGGGAAGGTTTGGCATTTAATGGCAAGTTACATGGTTACGTTATACATATTTGCCTTGAGATTCAACTGTTGCAAAGAAGTGGCAAAACTACTGGTCACACACTTCACTCAGAAGCTTAACTATACCAAGCACAAAAACCAAATACTTCTTGTAATTGAAGAGAGAAAGCGGCATGCAAAATTTTCTCTGGCAAAGCTGGAATTGTCAGAAGTGAAAAATCCATAGTAACATGGTTTTTCTTTGCAGGGTGAGAATTTTCTTCTTCTTCTCCATTAGGGCGCATAGCATGAGCAGAGTGCCTTCTGAGAAGCTTCTCTCTCTGCCACACGAAGGCATGTCAGAGTCAAGGGGAAAAAGTTAACATGTTGTGACTTGCACAACAAGATCTAAGAAAATGAAATGTGATCAGTATCAACACAAGCTCTAGAAAGACATGACTGAATACCTCATAGCTACTGCAGCCAGAGCTCCTAATTTGTAATAGCTTTAAAGTGAAATGATTTAGGAAAGTCGAACTAATATAAAAGAAATCACCTAGAGAAAGCACAGCAACTGGTTTTTAAACATTTTTAAAATGCTACATGTATCCTGTATAGAACAGGATGGCGCGAAGGTCTCCACAAAATCAAAGAAGCTGTCCTAATTAGAATTCAGTTCTCGAGTGAAATTCACTACACTTCATCTACTCCCTTTCTCTAGCAAAGGAAACAACAATTGCTGCTTTATGTCTCTACATTGGAAATCTTTTTTGATATTCTGCAAAACAGTTCCATAATTGCAATGCAAAAAGAGTTTACATTATAATTATTTTGCAAAAGAAAGAATTTATGTAAAAATCTGCTCTACAGTTACTCTAGAAAGCCCATTCCCAACAGAGATTACAGAAGTTAACTCTTATAAGAATTAAGATGAAATTTTAGGAATACATTTTGGGTTCTTTATTTTGCTTTGGGTTTTTTACCTTGTCAAGGGAATTGCTCTTGTCGCTTTGTCTTTCTGGGAGACTGTTTCCTGAGTCCGTACTTATAAGAGAGCCTCTTGAGTCAGCGTTCCTCACGCTATTAATATTTGGAGTTGATGTGGTGTATGGGGAAGCTAAAAAAAACAAGAAAAAAACAATATAAAAATCAAAACAATATAAAAAAAAAAAAAATCTCAAACAATACATACACTGAAAAAAGTCACTCCATAGTTTAGTCAGACTTCTAAAACCAGACGTGTATACGTTTTTTAAGAAGGCAAATAATTAATTCCATTTAGTTACTTTTAATGAAGACAAACTTATTCGAGAGTTTCAGCAAAGTACATATATATGTACAGACTTCTGTACAACAACATATACACGTGCATAAAAACATATGTAGCAATACATACGCACTTACATAAAGAAGCATGTATATTTGAAAAAAAATCCTCTTCCCCATTTTTATCTGGTTTTGGTTTTGTTTTGTTTTTAATTGTCTGGTAAGTGACACAACTAATTACAGCAGAGAACAACAAAAAGAAAAAACACATTAAGAAGACAGACGGGAGGATGCCCACAGGTGTGCGCAGGTAGCACTCCACTTAGAGGTGATCTCTAACATCATGTACAAAATCATGGATTACGGCACTCTTGCCATAAGTGACTAAGCCTTGTCTTATCTCCTATTTCTCTGCAGCAAGACAAAAACTATCACTTTTGGCGGCGGGGGGGGGGGCCGGGAAAGCAGCTCTCTCCCAGAAACGGCTTTTGTTTCAAACAAAAAAGCAAAAAGGAAAAGATAGCAAAAGAAAGATTTCAAGCACAGGCTGTGAATTCCGGCCCACGCTGAACAGCTAATTGCATTAGGGTTCTGTTAATTAAATTAGCAGTAACGTTCAAGTATACATGCAGAGAGCAACCAGAGTTGAACACAGAACTGGTAACAAACAAAAGAGGAAACTGGTTCCTTTTTAAATTATTTTATTGTATTTTTAAAGTGCTTACCAATGCCAGAGATAACACCAAATAGATCCTTGGGGAGATTGTTATCCAATGTGTTTCCTGATTTTTGTGGTGTTACTAGCTGACTCGCAGTTGGCAAATTAAGTACATCATCCTTTGCACTCTTATTTGGAAAAGAAAGGAAAATGAGATTATTGTTTTCCAACATTATGGATCTAGCGACTACAATATACTTTATCTTCGAGAGCAGTATTTGTTATATATTTGTTTCTTAAATTTTGATTTCTATTAAACATACTTAAAAGGTGGAATGAGATGTTCAGGTATTCGCACAAGCTTGGGATAGCCTGAAAGCTAAGACACCTCAGGAAACTTAAAATAACTTAATATTCCATTCAATTTTAAACACCATAAAACAGACATTACCAAAAGACCCAAATTATTTTTATTTCAAACACACAAACATTTCTCTTGTTGAAGGGGTATCGTGGATTTCTTTCTTAATACCAAACGGAATGCAGCAGGATATGGACAAAAATAGAACACAATAATTAAATCTTTGATTCAATAATTGTATGCAACTATAATATATCAATATACATCTTCACAAATTCCATTTGAGTTCATTCTCCTGTAGCACTCTTACACTAGAGCTGTTCCAAAAGCACGGTCCTTTAAGGTTAAAAATTCTTCTCTAATTTCTAGAAAATTAAACAATTTTTTTTTGTGGTCCATTTATTTCAGTGTTGGACTGAACTGAAAACTAAGTTTAAAAAATATGCACCACCACCAACATGTAATTTTTTTCTGCTGAGCAGCAACAGCAACTACTGGATCTGTTGGGATTTTAGTGAACGTAACTAATTCTCTATATGTTACATGTCAGGGGAGTATCCTCCTGCATAAAAATGAAGTATGTGCAAGTGCCTCCAATGCGAGGATCTACAAGAACAGAGACAAACAGTTTATACAAACTAGGAGGCAGACTAAAGAGAAGTGTAATTTTTGAGTAAAAAAATCAGAGACAATCTAATGAATCTCCTCTCACAAGAAGCGTATTAAAAAATGGTTGACAGATAGAAAAGGAAGACCATTAAATTGTAGAAACAACTGATATTTTTTACTTCAAATACACTGTTCCTTCAGCTTCTTTGTCTGCTCTTCTTAGAACACCCAAAAAGATCCAGCAGGTCCAATCCTGCGTGGTCTATAGTTAGTATTGAAACGTAGGCAAATGCACCAGAGATACAGAAAAAGCGAGATGTTACATGGCAGTATAATCACATGACATTAGAATGATGCTGTGGCAATCTCTGGGGCCTAGCACTCTCCAAAAATCTTCAGAGGTTCAAGTAAAGATCAATAAAGGCGCTGCAACCTGTCTGAAGGACCAAATTAGCCCATTATCATATTAGGCCTAACTTAGTTGGACGACAGAAACTGCAGGCAAAATCACAAAGGTTAACTAAGCTTTTAATCTCGTAATTTTCCACTAGACTTGAGCAACCAGGTCTAATGGAAGGTGTCCCTGCCCATGGCAGGGGGGTTGGACCTAGATGACCTTTAAGGTCCCTTCCAACCTAAACCATTCTATGATTCTATAAAAAGCAAGGAGAACAAACTTGCAGAATTCTGAAGCTTGTGAAACTCTTTTTGCCAAAAGTATGGCACTCCATATACACATTACCAATAAATTATGATAAAAATAATTCGGAACATCAAATAGAAATGGTCACTCACATTGCTGGAAGGGTTAACAGGAAATGGAGACACATCTTTAACATTGATTCGCTGAACATTTTCTATGAGCAGTCCAAAGAGCGGCAAATACATAGTGGCTATTCTTGCTTGATGGCTCTAAATAGAGTTTAACAGTTCATTAACAAATTACAGATTCTATTTTTTAATCACCAATATTCTTTTTAAGCTATTTGCTCCTAAGTTACAAAAAATAAGCATTTAATAAATATTTGCAAAGCCAGAGCCCACATTCATAAGATCATAAATGGCAAAATAAGTGATCATCACTGTATTCAGTTCTAATTTACAGGTCAGTAAATTTTATTTACTGTTTCAATATAATGCAGGAAAAAACGCTAAATTAATGTGATTTTAGCTAAGACTAACCAAGTAAATTAATATTATGTTAGCTTGATAAATTAATGATATCTTTCATGAAAATTTTATGGCTTCCCAACAGCACAGCTGATGTTAAAAAAAAGTCCGGAAAATTTAAAAAAACACTCAAAATTTAGTACCATGACTTGTAGCTTTCTCATACTCATTTTACAAATAATAGATCACAGCTGCCACATATTAAAAGCTAATGTTTAATGAAAATAAGACCTTTAAAAATGTTCATAAAAATCTGGCTACTTTAAGAACAGCTAGATTACACTGTGCTGAAACGTAATAAACACATAATTATGTGAAAAGGTGCTTTGTGCTTTCATTTGGTAAAAATACGGGATTTGCAGATTGGTAAGACTTTCATACATATTTTCATCACAGTCTGAACAGAAATAGCATTGCTGCAAATTAACAAATCTTTTGTGAAAGAAAAAACTTTCTGTATGTGTGCACACTTAATCTTTATTATTTCGTACTACTAGAATAGCAATACACTTACCCTGGAAGCATATCTATCATCAAAAGAATGCTTTATCATTAAATTCTTGAGCACACTAATGGCAATCTGCCGCACATCTCTGAACTCTTGCAATGCATTCCCCACCTCCCTTAGAAGCAGTCCCACTAAGAAGTGATTTTTACAGAACTCATCAGTTAATGAATAGTCCAGGTGAAGGTCTGGAATTAAAGTACAAGTTTGTGTAAGGAATGGTATTATTCAAATCAATTTATCAATTAACTTAAAGCTGAATTTAAATGTTCACAACATTTTTGACAAATTCATATATATTAATACATATACAGTATTTAATCATAGTTATTAATATATCCCCAGCCCAATTCACTGCATAACGATGCATTTATTAAACAGGTGATGATGTATAGTCAATCAACATAACACAGATAAATCTAAATACATAAAAAAAGGATCAAATACTGTCCAATATTCAAAAGCGTTCCTATTAAATTTACCTGGACCAGCATCTCATAGCTCCAAATTCGAATTTCAAATCTATATTCAGGCACTGAAAACACATAGCGCACAAAGGTTGAGGTTGTGCAAATTTCATCTCCTATGAATTTGGTATGATAGAAGTAGAATTTAATTTTTAGCCTGTGACTCAGTCCCAGGTTAGTAAATTTGAAGGACTGCAGGCAAAATATGGATTAAGAAGTTTTAGATTTCTGTACTGCAGTTTCGAGTTCCTTCTTGTCTTACACATGTATCTATTATGAATAGAGACTATAAAGCCTGCTAACAAGTGTGACCTTGTTTAATCGATAGTCTCTAAGAAAATGGTTCCAAAAATCTGCAAGTGTGTAGTAAAAGCATAATGAAGAGACTGCAATTGCAACATAAATATCCAAATTAAGCTACTTCTTCTCAACATATCACACAATACTATTTAAACAAGATAACTTCCATGAATGTATAAAATTGGATCGGCATTGTAATACAGTAGACAATTTTTCTACAATTAAACAATACTGTAATTTTCAGAAATATTTATATATTTTCAGTGTTAAGTGGAATAGAATTGGAATTAAACAACATTTTAGTTGAACATTTGCATGAAAACCACTGCAATGAAATTGTATTTCAAACAGTATTTCTAGTACTAGCTAACTGTAAATCTATACTAAGCTCCATATGGATATATAGATATTATACAGACACATACACACACAAAACCCCAGCACATCTGGCAAAGCAAAGTCAAACTGCTCCCCTTTAGAAGTATTTTTTGTCTAATAAAATAACCCCATTCATTTTTGTACTGAATATATAACAGCTCAGAAGAAAATTTAGCTTGAAGATCTGCTTTATTAGTATGTATATATGTTCAAAATTTCAGCTGAGGAGTTCAAGAGTTTCTCATATTCACTGTCATTGTTCAATTCAGTAATAAAACCCCAGATGCTAATCTCAAAGCACTTTTGTTTTTCAAAGGGATCTCCCAGCAACAGAAAGCATGAAGTCAGAATGACACACAGAAAAAACAGCACAGATATTCTGCAGGCCTTCTTGTAACTCACTTAAGAGCCAACCCTGTCATCCGAGATCTCTTTTGTTTGATATGGCAAAAGAGAGCCAGAAATACTTTTGATAAAGGTATTCTTTCCTGGCTGAACTCCTAGTTCACCAGGGAGCAGCATTTTACACTGTTCTTTATTGTGTAATCAGAAACACTGTTTTCTCTAGTTTTGCTCTTCTCTTAGGACCCCTAAACAAGTAACCTTTCCTATGGAAATATTTATGCAGTGTTATTATGCAAGACACTCCTGAATGCTGAAAAAGCCAAAGACAAAAGCAAGTTCCATGCAGCTGTCCATCTTAGTCCCAAATCCTGTTCTACCACCTCGATGAAAGCTTTGATTAGTTATTCTGAACTTTACTTAGCCAACAGAGTCTACTGAGTAAGTGTTTCAGAAAAAAAAATAACCTAATCTACAAAAATATAAACATTAGGCAGATTCACTTGTTACTTGTCAAAGCACCTTCCTCATCCCTGTTTATTCATGTCTGCTATAGTTCAGTGTCTGGAAGAAATTGACAATGTCTTCACAGCCACAAATGCAATGGCTAACAAACTATTTGTTTTGGCACAAGGCTAGTTGTACCAGGAGCCCAGCTGGGCTGAACAGAGCATTCATGACTGAGCTCCAGTGCAAAAAAAATCCCAAAAAAACAATTGCACATGAGGTGGAAGCAAAAACAAGCGACAAAAAAGGAATATAGAAGCGTTGATCAAGTATGCAGGGATACTGCCAGGAAAGCCAAAGCTCAGCTACAGCTGAAACCGGTAATGGACATCAATGACAACAAGAACAGCTTCTACCACTGCATTAGAGTTAAAAGTGTGAAAAAAAACACGGGAAAAAAAAAGAAAGAAAACATGGGATATTTGCTGAACTGGGACTGTGATTTAGAGACAGCGGACTTGGATAAGGCCGAAGTACTCCATACCTTTGTTACCTTATCCTTCACTGCCGTGGTTCCCAGGCCTTAAGAATCTAGAGACTAGCTTCAAGAAAGAGAATTAGCAGCAGCGGATGAAGAACAGGTCAGGGATCTCCCAAGAGACCTTCAGTCATGCAAATCCACAACACCAGATGAGATATTGAGGGACTTAGCTGATACGATTGGAAGACCACTCGCTACCACCTTTGTTAAGCCATGGTGATCAGTGGTTTCCCATAACTGGGGCCTTGTGATGACTGAAGGTAGACATTGCACACATCTTCAAAAAAGGGGCAAATATAATCCAGGTAACTACAGGTGTCACTTTGATCCTTGGAAAAGTCATGGAGCGAGTCCTCTTGGAAGCCATTTTTCAGCAAGTGAAGGAGAAGAGCATGACCAGGAACGGTCAGGATAGATTTACCCAGAGTAAACCATGCTTGACTAACATGTCTTCTACAATGAACTCACTAGATCTGTGGATAAGGGAAGAATACCAGATGTATCAACAAAATCATAGCCAATTTATCAAGGGAAGCATTTATTCCCCTTTACTTGGCATTTGTTAGGCATATCTGTAATTCTGTGCGCAGTATTTGGGCTTTCTAGTACAAGAAAGATCTTAACTTAAGTGAGTTCAGCAAAGGACCACCAAGGTAGAGGGCTGGAGCACACGCCCTATCAGGAGAAATCGAGGGAACTGAGCTTGTTCCATCTGGAGAAGGGAAAGCTTGAGGTGACATGAGCAGGAGGTTGGACTACAGACCTACTTAAGTCCCTTTTAACCTGAATGGGTATATGAAAAATAATGAAGAACTACACCAACCCTCACACTGCACACCTACCTACAGGACTGTTTTGCAGGCTTCCACAGATAGTGAATTAAAAGCTAACTTATGAAAAAAATGCAAACTTAATAATCACAGCAGGAAAGGGAGGCAGAGTTAAAGATGTAGTTTACTTTATCTTTCAATGACCAGATACTTTGGATAGATTACTCTGCCACCTGAACTATTCACAGAATGATTTAGGTTGGGAGGGACTTTAAAGATAACCTAGTTCCGATCCCCCTGACATGGGCAAGGACACCTCCCACTTGACCTGGTTGCTCAAAGCCCCATCCAACACGGCCTTCAACACTTCCAGGGATGGGGCATCCACAACTTCCTTGAGCAATCTGTTCCAGTGCCTCACCATCCTCAGAGTGAAAAATTTCTTACTACTATCTACTCTAAATCTACCCTCTTCCAGCTTATTCCTTTGAGTTTAAATGAAAGGATTACAACTTCAGGATTCTGTCTAACAATTTTGAGGTTTCCAACATCTCATAGACCCGAAGCTACATAGTCTACACATGCAATAATAAAAAGATGGCATTTAATAAATATACCATACACTTCTTTGGAAGAATTTACCTTGGTATCTCTGAACTCTGCCTTTTCCAAATGGCATTGGTAGATTCAAAGGTATGTAGTGCTCATGATTACACACGACACGGAGAAATTCAAATTTGAATTCAAAAAGAGTCTGCAAAAATAATTTTAAAGTATAAATTAAACAACTGATGCAGTGATTTGAATAACACATTAAAAGTAGCTTTCTAACACAACAGGGTGGTTTCTCTCAGTCTTGCAGTATGAGGGATAAAGCCTTTCAAAAGTCCACATGTCAGCATAAAATAATTTCAGCATAATTCATACTTGATAACTGGATATAGTTCTACTTACTATTCTCATTGTCCAAACTTATTTAAGTTTACTAGCATATTACATATTGATATAAGAAAAGTTTAGACCCACAGAAGAAATTCAGTGGACATCTGGTACACGCTTTCACCATTACAGTACATGTACAGAAGCGTATCAGAGATCAACTCTTCCAACTCCATCCTCTTTCACACTCAGGCTTAAAATTTCTGTTAGTGTTGCACCCCCACCCCCCACCTCTTTCGCACTGCACATGGCTTTAGGGTGATAAAGTTGCACTTGAAGATAGGAACCAAAATACAAAAAAGTTATTTGATGGAAAAAAATGCTCTAGGCACAGCACACAGGCTTTTAATTGAACTGGGAAGAAGTCTGAAGAATTAATGCAGCATTTTATCCACATGAATTAAGAAGAGGCAGCTCCTAAAAATAGTTTGTTTAAAAATGCTGAGTACCTTCGGATCTCCTGGAGCAAAGCAGCTGATGTAGTTATTGATTTGCTTGAAAACAAAGCCTCTATCCATAAAAGTAAAACACCTCTGGGGAAAACAAGCAAAACCAAGACAGAAACAATTTAGTACTGTCTCAGTGCTCAGTAATTATATTTCTGTATTTAACAAGTTTATTTTCCAAACATGTTATTGATATTTCAGTGTGAATATTATTTCAGTGTGAATATAAAAACAAATTAAACAATCAAACTAAATACATGAATACCAAATTTTCCCTTAGAGAGCAGAATGTAAACAAACTGTAAATAAAAAGCAGTTTGAAGAGAAGAATTCTATTTTGACAGAAACAGAAATGACATGCCTCTAGCAGCTTTATCTACCATTTTACTTCCCATTCTTTTTTCCCCTACTGGATCTTACTGGCTGAAAAAGAAAAGACACTGACAGTCTGTCTACATAAATGCGTGCAAACAAAACACAATGTATGAAGCTGTTGTAGGATTAGAAGGGAACCTAGATAATATTTTAAAAGGGGGAAAAAAAAATGAAAACATATTTTGGATAAAAAATAAATTAAAAAAAACCCCAAACTTTTGAACAAATGTCTTCTTGATTACAGAAAATGCAAATTATACTTCAATGCATTTTAACTTGGACATAGGATTATCCTTAAAAAGCATTATGCATATTTAGTTTTATATGCATTGGTGTTAACATTTTTTAAAATCCACAAAGAAGCAGTATTATTGGAAAAAGTAACCACAGAGACCAAGTCAGCTGTGTACCTACTTTTATAAAGGCAGCAAGGCTATGGTTTGCATTTTTTGAAGCCTCTGGATTGTCTCTGTACTTCTGAGTGATGTGTGGCATTAGCATATTAACAACAGTTTCAACTGCATGATGAAAGGAAGCAGAAAATCTCTGGTTTCGCAACAGCTAGAAACAAATTCAGATACAATATTTAATATAGTTTATAACACCAAAATATATCAGAAAACTTACTTTAAATAAGATAATAGATAATCTGGCAGGGAAAGGGGAGATAAAAAAAGGTTTCAATTTTTCTCATTTGTCATTTAAAGTAACATTTTCTTTAAATTAAAGATTTTCCCGAACTATCTACACTGAGGAGGGAAAAAAGAGCATTTGGTTAAAAGAGTACATTACAACATGCAGTAATACCTGTTATTAAAATTCAAGCAAGGCAGTCTTTGATGACAAAACACACGTGTAACAGTTTGTAAGCGTAATGCTTACATTCTACTATTTTTTCTAAACTACAATAAACTTGATTACAGCAGCCAAGAATAAAGGGGAATCTTTTAATTTTATCTGTCTTCCCTTCCAAGGCAGACATCAGCTGGTTCACATAAGTAACTGCATTATCAGACTCTCTTTTCTGTCTTGGAAAAAACCCGTTTTCGCTGTTCTGCAACTATCTTTCTAGTAACTCCTTTGCGTTTTTCCATTGTGGAAATTCTCATCCATGCTTCTTTCTTTCTCTTGCTTATCAGCGACTTCAAATCTCATCTCTTCCAGACTTCAGAAGCTTTTTAAGTTTCCACAATCAGAACTGTTTTCCCTTGCTTTTAGGTAGTTTGCCAATTAGCTTAAAAGATTTCCTCTACATTCACAATTTCCTCCTTTCCACTCACCATCTACATTATCTTCCATCAATGATTTTGTACATTCTGGCCTGTATTGGCCAGTAAGTTCTCTTCAGCTTTTTGGGGTGCAGAGCCTCTTTTATTTCTCTGCATCTTACAATATTTAATAAAGATTCTGTCTTTTGTCTGAAGGGACTTAATGATGAGTGGCGTGAGGCTGAAAAAGTTGTACTGACTGTACAGTCATGTCTTTTCTTTCTGAAAACTGAAATCAAAACATCCAAGTGCTCTGAATACTTGCTTATTTAAATAAAGTTTTTTGAACTATATTGAATGCAACATTCCTAGGCAGAACAAGTCATTGTCAAGGCCCTGCGTAAATCAATTACACAATTTGCTCCCTTCGTGTTTGAACTGTCCTACAAAGTCTCGAGTCCTAATTTTTAAAGAAATAGATATTAAGGTTGAAAAAATATATATGTATAAATATCAACAGTACTCATTAATGAAATAACAATTAAAAATTAAAAATTCTTTTGGTGGATATGCCAGTCAGTGTCCTATGATGTTCTTGTAACAGCCTTTGTTGGACAGTAATTAAATATTTTTTTTAAATGCTACAAAATTCTTGCTATAGAAATAATTCTGCTGCATCCAGAAATGCATCTTTTTATCAGATCTCTTAAGTAGGAAACATCTGTATGCATGCTCCATTTATTACTTTACCCAGTACGACACAAGAAAGCTAGCAAAATAATTTATTTGATATCTAAGGGGCTTGTAAATCAAGAAGCGATGTTCAGGAATGAGGATACATGCAAACAAGAGGTGAGTTCTGCTCCTTTTTGTTTCATGTCACAGGGAAGATGACAATAAGGTTAGTTCTAAAAGTGGAAACATCTTCTTTAACATGAAATATGGAGACAACAACAAAAATCTGTCATAAAAAGTCACCCCAGTACTTTATAAGCTATAAATCTTTCTTCATGTTATTGCAGGGAAGAATGAGAAAGAACAGCAGTTCGAGGTGATACACAGAAAAGTACTACAATCTAAAGAGGTAGGTTAAAATAATTTCTTCCCTTTGTACAATTGAACAGCTCATATTCAGGGGTTGCTTCTGAAGATACTACTAAAACCAAACAAAACATTGACCTGAAATAAATGAGGTTCCTATACAACTAGCGTACCTAACATGCAGAGCACTATGGAGTGGGACATTAATAGAAACCAGACACACATTTTTAGGGGTTTTGGGGGCAGGGTTTTTTGGTTTTTTTGTTTGGTTGGTTGTTTTTTTGGTTTTGTTTTGTTTGTTTGGTTTTTTGATTTGCATTTTTCTTCCTCGCTAGGTAGAATTGCTGCATGCTTCTATACCTCTAAGTCCTAACAAAAAAATATGGCAACATTTTCATAGTTTCAATAATGCATAAGAAAATCTCTGCGTGAACTGTTATCATCTTCGAAAGATTTATGACCACAGAAACTACTGTGTATTAAAAAAACCTCTCTGTGCATGCTTATTTTCTGAAATAAAATGGAGTCTCATGTAGAGTTAGAAGTGCCACCAGTATTTAGATCGCTTTTTTGGTGGTTTATTTACTTCTTTGTGGCAACTTGGAATCAGAAATAAAACACAACTAGCAATTAGTACTTTCTTTGAGAATAGTCATGCTCTTTCCATGCTCAATATTTTCTTAGTCTACCTTTTACAAAACAGGTGTTCACAATCACGCTGTTAAGAGGTAGAGCAAACATTCATTAAAATGAAATTATATAAATTTTTAGCCCACTTAAAGAATTTTGTAGGGCAGAAAGATTACCTAAAATGAACAAGACTTTTTCAGGATATAATTTATTATTAGGATTACAGATACATTAGGACATAAGGAAATGTGTCAGTACAGCATTTCTGGAAGAAAGATACAATAATAAAAAAATTTTAAAAAATTGAAAAAAAAAATCAAGAACTAGTAGTAATGTGAATGCTCAGCAATGGTAGAATACCATACTATATGAGAGATTCTTGGGAAAAGATACTGGAAACATGGACACTGGCTGAGTCATTCTGAAAAGTAAATTGCATTTGTTTTTTTACACAGCTTCCTGCTTTAAAAAAAGATGCCATTCTACTGTACTTATTTTATCCACCATCTGATCTTAATTTAAAAATGTAATCCTTATTGTAAGGAAGTTAAAATTAAATTAAGGAAATGGGTTTGCATGACAGCAAGTTAGTGGTTTCTTTGAAGTTTTTTTAAACCAATGTGGTGTTTCCAAACTTGTGAGGATTTCTGTAGGTTTGTTAAAATCAGAAAAAAACTATATCAACTTTGTTTAGCTCAGCAAAAACAGCATGTTGTTGTTTTTCAGAGTATCACCAACCCAATCCAACAGAACACATCCTCAAGCTATACAAGTTTCACACACACCGTGTTTTGAAAACCTTGCCCAGATGCACCACATTCTGTAATTAGAAAAACGGTATCTTCTCACAGAGCTGAATGCTGTAAAATTAAAAGTACTTCCAGTACTGTCAGGTAAGTACTGAAACAAACAAAAACTCCTTCAATTTTCTTCAATATAATTTTTAAATTACAGAATTCTAATTCAATTCCAGAAGTCTCTAGAAAATTTCATCTTGAAATAAGAATCAGTGTTTTCTGCTTTATACCTCCATTTCAGATGACTTGATTAATCAAATTAATATAATTTAACTGATTATAATAGATTAGATATAGTGGGATGAAATAAGAAATACTCCATTCACAGAGTGAACAGAGAGAACAAACTCTTTCTTCAAGGAACACCAAATCAATAATGGAAATGTAAGTTTATAGATCCCAAATTCTTTGAACAAATACTATGAAACAGAAAAAAAGGCTGAAAACCAGAAAAAAGTCCAGCTGAATATTTTTCTTACTTGGCTTTGCAGTGACAGTATTTCTATTAATTAGAGGTAGAAACATTTGTAAGTCTTTTTGCTAGAAATTTTGAGGAATTCTCAAACAGCTGATCAGTTAACGTGAGCAAGAAGTTTGACATCTTAAATGCGAAAGGATGCATTGCCCTATATGCACAGCAAACCCTTTGTGCATATATTTGCATTCTAAAAACTCCTAAACAAATGGCAGCTGTCACAGTTCCCTAGACAGTTTAAGAAGTTAGTGATAAAAGCTTGCCCTCTTTCACACTTCAGAAGATACTTAAAACTGTAGTACTTGTACCATGTAAATACTCAACTTCTGCCCGCACCCTCAAACTAAAGATCTATTTCTAGATTAAAAGGAGTACAAATACCAGGTAAAGGTTTATGCCTCCATACTAGAGTATATCAGGCTGGTTTTGCACAAAACATGTCTTTCCCAACAACAGTAGTCTAACCTGTTTTTAAAGAAGTCTCCCAATAAAGGTTCCAGAATTTCCAGAACTACTGCTCCAATTAAAAGCTGAGATTTTATTTTAAAAAGCAAAAAATTATTTCATCCTTTCTTTTTAGTAACAGAGAGGAGATCATTCTCTTCTTCATGATATTTTAAATGGAGAAAACTCCCTTTCCTTATGTAAGAACGCAACACAGCAGCTAGAATCTCATGAGACTACAAAGCAAGAATTTGAGGTCCTCTTTCAAGTGCAAAATAACAGGATGAAATCAGACATTCTTTTCAGGTTTTATCTACTCATAGAAACCGGAAGTCAGAATAAAACTGAGGGTAGACTGAGGTGGGGGGAAGTTAAGCTTAAAACACACAACCGTTCTTGTTACTAAATGAGGAATCTCACAAACTGACTGGGCTCCTCCTGCATTCCAGAGCAGTAGGAAAAAAAGTTCTGCATGTTACAGATTTTTCTCCTTATTTAATTTGTTAAAAAAAATATCCTTTTATTTCTACAAAGGGTGCAATGCTGAAGCCTGGTATTTTTCTGTGTGATGTACTTCACTAGAACGCATAGTTCAACCTGAATCCATAAATCATGCTTGTCCTCTATTATTATGATATTCTGCAAATTATGTATCAGTAATTAGTGCTAAAATGAGTCCAGTTGAATACTGCATTAAGGCAGATTTTTTTCATTTACAGCTAGATGACAGTCTGGTGATACGATTTAATTCTTCTAACTAAAAGTAAACCAGTAACATGAAAAGGAAAATATTTTTATTAGTATTGTAAGAAAAAGTGATGGTTACTAGGAGTTGGATATCAAACACGTTACTTTACAGAATATCTAATGACGAAAAATTCATTTGACCAATTACCACATGGAGTTCACACGCTTCTTAAATGAAATATAAATCAATAACCTCTTTAAAGATGAGATCTATTGAAATAGAAAAATCCAGACACTTAAAGCATGTTGAACCAGAACTCAAACTCTGCCAATCATACCACAGCAAAACAGTATTAAGTGTAGCACTCTAAAGCTTTTTTTCCCCGATCATTGTCTAAACAATTATTTCTCTCCCTTTCCTCCCCGCCCCCCATGTACTTCAGACTTCCAGTTATGTTCCAAATACACAGCGAAAATACTGATAAAGGTTTCAGATTGGCCTGGTACATTACTCAGCTGGGACTATTTTCTATACTTGAATCTTTACTTTCAAGACTTGTTTTAATAGAGAAGTAAACTCAAAAGCTGTCACCAATATAAGAAAAACACTGCTTATAGGCCAAGCTGGTAGAAAAATACCTGTTTCTAAGATTTTAGCGTATTCCTTCCAACATAGGAAATAACACAGAATTAAATACTGATACTTCTTATCACACACAGAAGGACTGTAAACTGCATGATTCATTGCTCTGAGACTATAATTTTATATCACAGATACTGTACTGGTCAGGAAAAAGCCTACGTATTTTTGGGTAGTACTTATATCAAAGTCCACAGTGATATCTATTGCTTCCAGCTTTGTTGTACCATAAGTATTAAGAAATCTTACTGAAGAGTCTGATGATTTACACAAACCACTCTACTGTATGGATTTTAAGGGGTTTCTAATCCTTTTATAATAATGTTGAATCAAGCCCTGTAGGTTTTTTTCTGTCCAATATTTCAACTGACTTCTCCTGCTGCTTTGTTTTTTCCCTCCCTTTCTTACAAATAAAGTTATTATACATAAATCATAACCACGTATATATAAAAGTTTTTCTTCTAATATGTATTAAAAATATGCAATTAGAGAAAGAAGAGACTATATAAATTCTCTTTAGAATAACATTTTTGTAAAAGTTGACATACCTTCACTTTAGAGTTTTCTATCAAATGCTGAGCCATTGATTTTATCAGAACTTCAAAGAAAAACCACGAATACTGCAGAGAAAAGAAAACGTTCTGTAAAATTGCCACATGCGTTCAACAACTATTTCAATACAATTAGCTCCTATTCTTCCGTTATGACCAGGTAAGAACACACAGTAAAAAATTATATATACCTTAAGTAGTTTGTTACTTGTAAGAAAGTCGGCGGATGGCTTTAAAATTGTTGTCATGGACTTTGTCAATTCTTCATGTACTGTCTTATATTCAGAAGCAACATAGGGTTCAGCTTTATAAGCATACTTGGGGAGGGAAACAAGAATATAATATGAAACAATTGAATTTAAACAGATGTAACTAAATTTAAATATAATCTTTTTAAAGAAATAAAAAAGGAAACATCTCATTTACTTTCACCTACCTTGACATAAGACCTCAGGTAGCTATCCAAGCCCTCTTCATGACACTGAGCAACAATATGGATAATAACCCTAAACAGAACACAGAAACCAACAAAGCGAGCTATGATTGCAACAGCAAAAATGCTACTCAGTTACAGATTTACATGATAATCCAGTCATCACTTAAACTCTACGAAGCACTTAAAATTCTTTACCTTGTCACATTGACTGCAACTTCCTCCTGAGTTGCTCGAGTGAGAACTCTAAACAACTGATTTAGAACAGTTGGCAGGAAAGCTATCATCACATGGCCTTCCATAGCATGAAGGCTCTAAAAGAAAGCAGTAATAGTGTCATTCCCTTGAAGCAACAACATTTAAATCACAAGTTCTGAAACAATAAACTTTAATGCAAGTCTTTTCCCAAAAATACATGCTGCTTCCACTACTCAGTGTTAATTAGCAGAAATGCAACTGCAGAGAAAGCAACTGAGAATAGTTCCCAACATAAACATTTGGTAAATATTTCCTACATTTAGGTAAATTAGGGATAAAACTTAGGCTTTATTAAAGGGATTTTAGAAGTGGCTATTTGTACTTTTCCATTAAAATGGACACTAGGTAATGCTTGAATGAAAAAACGAGCTCTGGATACCACAGCAAGCTGACACTGACACTCTGGTATACTTTCCTATTTCGTCCACCGATGTAGACATTTAGCAAACAGAAGTTCCACAAAAACACACTGATTGCTTACCTGTGATAAGTGCAATACTAGTTATACTAGTTACTGCAAAACAATAAACCAATATGTTAAACTAAAATCCCTAACTACCTAATGCTGGAAACTGGAGAAAGTGAATTACTAACCACTCAACTTGTTCATGATATGTCTTCATGATATTCCATCACATGCAAAAGATATTTCAGATGCAGCCACCTTGACATAAAAGGCAGTGTGTTTCATCCTACATTGGGGTTTATGCCACAAAATTCCCTGGAGTTAAAGGAATTTTGACCAAAAAAAAAAAAAAGTATATTTGCTGAACATGCATACAGGCAACACATTTCAAACATTTCCATTCGGTGTTAATTAGCTGTCATGTCTTGAATGTTTGCCTGTACACTGTTCAGGACTCAAACCAGTCTCCCTTCCTACGTGACGCATGATTTTTCTTGGAAAGAGCAGTCATAGACTGCAGCATCTTTTCTATTGGTCTTGAATATCAGAACATTGGGTAAATGTGCAGATAGAACTTCAGCTCTCACTTCCATCCAGGATGCAGACTTTTTTGGTATAGGTGCTGTTTTAAGCAGGACTCTGAAGTGACTCATTACACTATTTCTGATGCCTTTAAGTACTCAATTACACTTAAACCACCAGAAGTAGCCGTGCCCTTTCATCTCTCCAGCAGCAATGCAGGTAACTACAACCAGATATCTCAACTTACGAGGTGCTAAGTGATGTTTGGGCTCAGGAAATGAGGAAGAGAGCATACCAACACCTTGAGTCAGGTGAGTCTCAGAAAAACCTTAATTAGAAGTGTCAGATGGTGCTTACACAAAATCCTGTTAGGGAGGGCAAGAGCAGATGGAACAAAAAATAGGAAAACACTTGTCAGGTTCAGTAACTCAAGCTGCTCCGCCAGTAGCAGACTGACTTCATGGAGGAAAGTAAATCCTAGTATTTAAATGTGTCAGTGCCATTACAGCATAGACATTACCTGCAGGAAACTGTCAGCAGCAAACTGAAACATTGATCTTTACAAAATGTTTAGCCCACGGCCTGGCCAAGTCTGTCACAAGTAGGTACAGGTTGACACACAGAAGGCAAGTTCTCAATACACGGAAGGAAAAAGCATTTGGGTCCCTGGGAGGCCTAGCTAGACAGAAATTTGGCTCAATGGAATTGAGAATAGCCATAATTTGTATTTAACAGAGAAGATAGCATTTGTTTTCTGTTACCACAAAGCAAAGTAATAAAGTCAGTATGATGTGTTCATCTGGTGGTGCGGAACATGTTCATACTGTGCGGCGAGAGCATTTTGACGTTTGACAACAAGCAAAAGTTATAAAGAAGCTCTGTGCTTGCATTATTCTGTTCCAGGAACTTTGGCAAGACACGGTCTTGTCACTGAACCTAACGATTTTGCCAATGTGGAATTAATATAAATGTAAACGAATTAAGTGTTTAAGCAAAGGAATAAGCTACCTAAATGTATTAGAGCATATGCGATCATATATGACTGAAGAAAATTATGTGAGCTGGGAGTGATCTGAGGAAATGTTCTTTTGAGCTTCCTCTAAAATGATGCTTTAATATCTGATGCTCATTTTGTTCCACCAGACTAACAAGAGTTGTGAATATCAAGAAGAGAATCAAGCCTTTGATTCCAGCCAGTTGTCATTTTTGGCAGTAAGCTGGTAGCAAGTTAAATCTGAAATTGCCATGCTGGTCCCTGGAAAAGATTTTGATTATATCAGATTCAAGTAGAGTTCTGGCAAACTTAAGAAATGGTGGGATTTCTCGAAGTACTGTGAATTCCAGTGAATCAAACAGGTCAGAAACTGACTGAGGGTGGTTTACAATTTCAGCTCCTGAAGTAGAACCAACTGTTCACATCAAAGTACAGGGCTGTTCCATTCCTCGTAACATGAACAGTCACTGAGGCCAGGACCCTGGTAAAGAGGATCTGCATGGTACACAAACTGACTTTCTAATAGTACTGATTCAGACTTGTCATGTATGCAGAGATTTTAGTAACAATGGCTCTTCTCATGTAACATCTCATTGTTTCCCAGACCATTTTCTGTATATTACAGCACCAGAAAGAGCAAATTCTGGTTTTTCATGGGAACTTATCAATAAAGACATTCAATTCCCTGAGGTTCAGTACAGGCAATAATCCTTCCCGTCTTCATGATAGCAGAAAACACCTGCCATTTTCTCTGGCACCTCACGTAGCAAAAAGGTTACACCCCTTGAAAAAAATGGAAACAATACTGTCAGTTTTGAAGAGCTTCAATGAGCCACAGGTCAGACTCTAAGACCTCTAATTCATGATAACAGATACTCAAAATATACCATCTTTATTATAGAGAGAAGAAAAGACAGGTTAAGTCTGGTCATAAAAGTTCAGTGTCCCAACCGATCTCAAAGCCACAACCAGAGGACAAGAAGGCAAAGCTGCACCAATGAGAAAAATGCCTTTTATGACTAGGACTACAAACCTGGATGATTCCTTTGTTTGTATTTTGATAGAACATGGGAGGAAACTGAATACCAACAACTTTAAACCCCTTGTCAAAAAAGTACCAACAGTAGGAAGTGAGAGGTAAAGAAGTTCCTTTCTTCAAACAGAAATCTCAGACAGCAGGATCACAATCTCCCAGAAGGATTATTTGGAGAAAGACAGATATGGGGAAATCCCAGAAAGATTATTTGGGG
Organism: Chionis minor; assembly: GCA_013398295.1. NCBI lineage: Eukaryota > Metazoa > Chordata > Aves > Charadriiformes > Chionidae > Chionis > Chionis minor. Next base: position 321,636 of record VZSF01004620.1, read on the forward strand.
AAAGACAGAATATTCCCCTTGGCCTCAAGGCAAGATGAAACAGTCTGAAGCAGCAGTTCTCTTCTGTCTCTACCAGAGAGATTTCTTCAGGGCACAATCTGCATATACACAGTTAGAAAGAGCCTGTATTTTGAAGTGTGTCACAATGCCAGAGGATATGCAAGTGTTGTATCAGGGAGCGATTCTGCACATAAGCTGTCTCTAACTCCAGTAGGGCCTCTTCATACTGCGGAGTGCTGACTTCTAAAGCCAAAACACTACCAGGCTTAGCGCTAGCGCCATCTAATTTGGGACTATTTGGTACCGCTGCCGCTGCAGAAAGCAGTGGGAATAAGGATGTCTCCAGATCTAAAATTATAAAGGAACTCGAAACAGATACTTTAAGTGAGAAACACAGAGAAATGATATATCAAAACAAGAATGCCAGTAGCAAGTGAGAATGAGTCACTGGGGATGCCTCTAAGTACCCATTGGGGATGATGAAGTTCAGCTACAAGACTACTTGTTCTTTGCCTTACCCTTTTAATGTGAAACTACCGCCGCCAGAATCCGTTCTAAGGGGTTGTATTATTGTCACATGCTTCACCAGCACATCATTACAATTGTCATGTGAGTTTAATTTGATTAAGTTGACAAACCAAGCTATTAGTGTTTTGAAATTATCACTCATAACACCGACCAATACTGTCATATTATTTCCTTATGGCTTCCTTTTATAAGGCAATTGTAAATTTATCTGGGAGAGGAAGTGACTTTTTGTTCTTTTTATACTACGTATTTCATTAATGAGACCTGGAAAATGTCTGAAGCTCCTAGGTCTTGCAAAAGTATAAATAAATCATAGTGTCTGTTATTCACCGCCATTTTATACCTTCAGATATTTTACAAGATCAGTTCCTAGCGCACGTGCTCCAGACTCTGTTTTCTGACAGTACTGAAAAAAATTATGCAAGTGCTGGTCCTGTCAAAGACAAAACAAACAACAAATTAAACAATAGTTAACATTACTATCCATAATCCAAAACAGAACACATTAAATATATTTTCATATAGAAATCCATGTATGTGTCCACAGATTCAATTTTCAAAAATAATTGAAGTGCACTACTCTGAAGACCAATTTAGTTTACATGTAACATTGATATTTTTTAATTCACATAAGAAATTTCCAATGATTTTTGAATACCTGTTATACAAAATGCCACCTATATTTGCTTCAAATCAACTAACGTGCAGAAAATAGCATACTTAATGTTAGTTATCCCAACTGATCATAATATGTATATGAGCTATAACAGGACTCATTGCTTTGTAGACATGACAGTAAACAGCTTTTAGACAACTATGACCTTTCATCTAGCAAGAAAATTCAGATTGGAATGGATGACAATGTTAGACAAAAGGCTCACATTTTGAAGAGCTTCCATTTAAGATCTGCTGTTTTTCACAGCTGATGTGAAAGAGAGATACCATGCAGAGCGTCCAAGAGACAAAAAAGAGATTAGCATATTGAGTTTAAAAATCTTCCCAAATATTATATATACATATAACAAACATAATTCCTAAAATTTTCTCAAATTTAATTTGTTTTATGACTCACCTGTGTATACACAGTTGACACCAGATGAGTGGATATCTTTAACAGTTGTTTGCCTCCATCTACCCATTTAATTTCAGGACCAGAATGCTGCACGCAGACATGCAGAAGAAAAGTCAGATAATGTAGCAGTATAATAGAGTAAAACAATTTGTTTACAGTAGCACAAACAACACCTTTTTTTTTTTAAAAAAAAACAGGTTGAAAAAATGTGTGCAATGAATAAAGTCGTAAAAAAAGGAAAATTATGCAGGCAATATTACCAAAAGCATTTATGAAGCTTAAAATGTTCTTTTAGAAGTCCCACAGTACTTTCCTCTCTGGCTAATAGAAGTGCTTTTCTATAAGCCACAAGTTTCATGTTTCCCCTAGAACTGTGCAAAGAAACTTCTGACTAGAGAGAAACATCTACTAGTTTTCTGAGAAAAACAGCACAAGAATTTCCACAGATAACAGCTACAGTTTAAACCTTAACATAGGTCACTTACAGGTGAAGCAGCCAGTGCTTCCTTCCCATCTCAGTTCCGAAGAACTGAGAATGGCGATGCTCAGCTGTCTACCCTGACAACCAGTTAGGGAGAGATTTTACTGCTAGATTTACAAGCTAGTCAGATTGGTCCCAACCTCCTACCCATAGGCATGAGCAGAGACAAACAGCAGAGGCATAAAGAATACGTCTACAATGTGAAGAGATGAAAGATGTGAAGGAGACAATGATTGGAAAGCTTACAGCAGAGTTTAAAAAAGAAAAGGTGGTCTAACAGGAGGAGACCAGCACCTCTTGCTGTTGATTTTAGGCCTCTTCGTCCAAAATGAGTCAATTTTGTCTCTGCATTTCATTCTCTGAATCAAATCCCCTATCACATTTAACATTTTGTATCCTCCTCAGTATCGTTTTTATTACTACAGTTTTGCAAGCTTTCTGCTTTGAAAAATACAACCATAAATTTTACCAGTGAAGTATAAAGATCACAAAAATCAAGATGTGAGAATAAGACTTTTTCAGGAATAAAGGACTTACTGAAAGGAGACAGCATGAAATGCTAAAAAAAATTTAGTAAAGGACTTCAGATTATTTGCATATCTTTATAAACTCAAAGTAGTTTAAAGTATTTTAAAACTACGGTAACTTCTAGTTAATTATTACTACAAAGAAAATAAAACAAACATTTCCTAAGTACATCAGCTAAATAATAACAGAAATAAGTACTTAACCATTTAATTGAAAAACTGTATTAGGGCAGGCTGATTCAAATTCTTGTAAAAATCAGAATTTAGTCATAAGTTTTGTCTCCCATTTCTGTCCGGGCTGGTTTGTTTCCTCTAAGTCAGACGTCTAACTTTCACAAAGTGCTCCATTTCAACTACAAAAAGTTTCTACTAGAAAATTACTTATATCTTATCAGACTGGGGAATTACAACCAAACCTTCTCTCCACATCTTTTTTTGAAAGATTAGAGCAATTTTATATAACATACCTTTCCAACCCCCACTTCTTGATAACTAAGATAGCCTGGTGGAAGATTTGCTGACACCGGGATGTGTTGCTCATTGGTCACCACTCTTCCATCTTTTATTAGAGGAAGCCAAGAATACCCAACTACAGAACATGAAAGGCAAGTAACTTTAAATATGTTATGAATCTTTACATAAGTCCTTATAAAAGTCTTACTGTACACTTCTGAAATGTAATTCATAAACCAAAAAATGTTACTGTAAGGGCAAAACAATTAGAAATAATTAAAAAGGCAAATAAATTGTCACTGAGTTTGGAAAAAAAATGTATTTTTTACATACATTCTAAAACAACCTTTGAAACACTTAAATTAAAAGTACTTACTGAAACCTTTCAGTCAGTATAATGTAATTAGAAAATATTATATGGATCACAAAAATCATGGGTTATCAGATAAGCATATTTCAGAAAATCTCCCCAGTAATTACTGAAAGTAAAGCGTCAGCGTACAAACCTTGTGTTTCAACAACATCTTTCTTCTTTGTACTCCCTTTGCTTGAATTATCACAGCTGACATGGTAGAAGGTGAACAACAAATGGTGCTTTTCATGTAACTGAGTGGGCAATTCTATTTTAATCTGAAAGGCAAAGAATCACAACCTTTGTAGAAGTCTTCAGCTGGAGCAGTGACATGCCTTACTGGTAGCACACGTAAAAAGCAACTCCAAGTTATATGTTACTTGAAGCAAGATCAAGAAACACAAAACTTACACAAATCTACTTACAGTGAAAAGGGGGGTCTGATTTAACTGAAATCATTATCAAGAACTTTGCCATCTTCAAATCTTTTCTTGTATTTTTGAAACTTACATAATACTTAAACCAGTAAAAGTTACCTCAGAAAGGCAGCTTACCTCATCATAAAACTCTGGATTTTGATGGTGGTGAAGAACAGCAGCAAATGCACTTCTAGTAAATACTGGTCCACCTGGCCTACCATAGATACACTAATAACAGAAAAAAGGAAAAAAGAACAAAAAAACCCCGATGATCCTTTTTCACTCTCAGCTTAGAATCTGTTTCACCTAGAATTTGAAATATTTTAACTTGTGTTTAACTTGGTTCCTTTGCACAGACAGGGAACTACATGACCAGCAGTCTGCCTGCTGTGCGGTAGAGCTGACACTGTAATGTCACCTCAAGATTCAGTTACATTTTTCTACTACTTTTCTTCCAGGCACCTCTTATACACCATGCTAGCTCATAAACACACACAGAGCTTGGCTCTGCAGTTGATTTAAGGCTTCACTATTTTAACTTACACAATTCCTCCCGTACAGTAGGCATAAGCCGACCTTGTTTGCAACAAGTTTATTCTTGGAATTTTTAGTTGATACAAAGAAATTAAATGCTCTAAGGCTTCTTTAATAATCTTTTATATTAAAAATAAGCAAGTCATCTAAAAGACAGTCCTATGCCAAATGCAAAAGGACAGAAAGCCGCCATCCCAAACTAGATAAATTAGTCCAGTACTACTGTGCTACTTAGCTAACTGTCCACTATTTTCTTTTATCAGTCACAAAAATCAAAAGACTAACCTTTAAAGATAAAGAATCCTCTTCATCAGAGTCCTTGAACTCAATACATACTGCAATATTTCTAGCCTAAAGCAGTATTTAAAAACAAAAACAAAACCACAAACACTTAATCATAAGGATCAGACAGAAATATAGTATGTAAACAATCTTAACCAAACCTGAGAAAGAAGAATACACAGTTTTCCTGTACTCACCTTTGCAAAAGACTTTTGACTGTCGTATTTCAAGTGCTTTGGATAAACATAAAGGTGATTGTTGTAGATGGTGAAAGGCTGAGTGTGTCTTGGTATACAGGGAACAAATTCCTCTATTTCAAACGTTGTTAGTGTCCTGGTACTGCTTTCGAACTGCTTCATGGGAATGTATGATGAGTTAACGTAATCTGAAAATACATTAAAAAACAATAAAAAACTGAAGAGAAAAAGCCTGCACGTCCATTTAACAGTGTTTATTAATACTTACTTGGAAAATCTGGTGACACATTATCAATTGTAACATCCAGATTTCCTAAAATAACAGGAAGTTTGGCCATCTTTTCAGGTCTATAGGAAGGAAAAAAAATCTCAGAGTCAAGCTAAATGCAAGACTATCAGATGCCAGAGAAAAGAGATAATAGGAAACAGAGGCAAAAGTAATATCCTGAAATAGGAGTATGAGAGGAAAGGTGGTTTGGGGGTGGATGACTGATCTGGTCTTGCTTTTTGCTTAGATTCACAGTTTTCCTCTTTAAATTCTCAACAAAAAAACAAAAAAGGCTTTATTTACAAGTGTGTAAAAGGTTAAGAAAGAAGCATGACATTTTTCTTTAAGTCAAAATTTAAAACTTTGTTTGAGACAGGTTTTTTTTGCCATGTAATAACTCACTATCATTTGCAGAACGAAGAGGACCTGCAAGTAAGCTTTTTAAATCTCAATGGACAGTGATAAACATTTATGGTAATAGGGTAAACTTGGAGGAAAACTAAAGCGGGGGGAGAAATCAGTACATTAACAAAATGCACCTTCTACTCCGTAATATTTTTCCTACCTCCTCCTTTTTTCTGGAATAATAATTCACCCTGCAAAATATTTACTATTAACCAGCCTTTACTATTAACTAGCCTACTATCAAATTTCTTAAATGTTATCATGTAGCTAATTCAGAAATATGATTTGAAGTAGGAGTATTTCCCATGTTAAAACACCAGTGTGGAACCCTTTATAGTAAAGATAGTCAGCAGCCTAATTTTTTTAAAAATTATTACAGAGTATACAAAAAATTTCCCAAAATGCAATCCCATGCTGTGAAGCAAGCAACTTTTTCTGGTTGGAGCCTGGACTCTAATTCTGATAGCTAAGTCTTCGACATTACAATCTCTTTCTTACTAAAATTCCTGTGAAATACTGCCCATGATTCCAAAAACAGGATGCTGAAATAACCAAAAGCATTTCCTTAGTTCACACAGTAAAGTGATGTGGCAGGCTAATTTACTGTATTAGTTTCAGTTTCAATTATATTGTTTATGGCAAGGAGTATCAGTACACAGTAATTCTAATGCTATGTAAATTTCAATGAAACTTTAAGCAGCTTGCTGAAATGGAATCAAAATATTTATTACAAACCTCATCTCCTTATCAGATTTGGTACGCAAGAATAAAATGAAGAAACTATAGCCCAGGCTTTTTGCAATCAGTCGTTGTTCAAATTAATACAACTCCAGCTAAATGCACCATAACAGAAGTAGAAACACCTTTGCAAAGCAGCAAAGACTGCTCTATTATTTTACATCCTATTTAATAAGAAAGGGGATTAAAACTAGTTTATTAATAGGGCCACCTGTCAGTAGGAGATTCTTAAGCCTTGCTCACAAACTGATGCAGTCGTTAGGAATATTTTGTAAGAAAGAATGATCAATGTTCTGTTATTTAGGCATCCTGAGCCACGTGCACTCCCAAGGAAGGTGGACTGGATACCTAATGGCTTGAATCCCCTTCCCTGAGTGCTAGCAGTCTCTGTCCAAGGTCAGTGGACATACAAATTATGCTCATATTTGTTTTTCTTTGAGAACCTGAAGAGTGTACACACACTGCAGACACAGAGCTACTTCAGAATATGATGCTTACTGCATGTTAGACACAGCGTAATACTTCACTCCTGTTGTAGCCCCCAAACACTGCAAAGCAAAGATCTGTACCTTGTATGAAGGCCTCGATTATATTTATATAACTTCCATATTCAAAGTGAAAAACTTATAAATACATATATCAAAAGATTATATGCTCCATTTCAAGAACGTAACAAAAAATGGTGGGGTTTAGGTGGTGTGTAGGGGGTGTGTTAGGGTGTGGTTGGTTTGGTTTTAAAGTGGGGAAATTAGACTTACTTCCTGAAATCCGCTAACAATTTCAGCATATCTTCATTTGAAAGTTTATTACTGTCTTGTCTGAAGAGAGGAGAAAATCTTGCATTTTTGTCCAGCGTTCCTGAGGCATCTTTAAACAGTGTCCTGAAAGTCAAAATCTTGCTGAGTTTATGAAAGTTTTGAGATTCACTTCACAACATCTCTTTACAACAGATTAGAACATACTGCACCATCCTTCATATTAAGCATTTAATACTCTTGCCATTGTAGGTGAGTTTTAACATATAAATAACTCAATTCCAACAAATCAAGCATGAATGATTTCATTCTTAGTAAAATAAAAAATAGTGACAATAGAAAACAGATGTCAACATTTAATGGTTTGACTAATAATATAGTGAATGTTAGTAACTTTTTTCCCTACTACAAAGGACATTGAACTGTTGGAACAGGTCCAGCGAAGGGCCACTAAGATGATTAGAGGGATGGAGCACCTCTCCTATGAGGACAGGCTGAGAGAGCTGGGGCTGTTCAGCCTGGAGAAGAGAAGGCTCCGGGGAGACCTGATAGCAGCCTTTCAGTATCTGAAGGGAGCCTACAGGAGAGCTGGAGAGGGACTCTTTGTCAGGAAGTCTCGTGATAGGACAAGGGGTAATGGTTTTAAATTGGAAGAGGGGAGATTTAGATTAGATATTAGGAAGAAGTTCTTTACTGTGAGGGTGGTGAGGCACTGGAACAGGTGGCCCAGGGAAGTTGTGGAGGCCCCATCCCTGGAAGTGTTTAAGGCCAGGCTGGATGGGGCTTTGAGCAACCTGCTGTAGTCAGAGCTGTCCCTGCCCATGGCAGGGGGGTTGGAACTTGATGATCTTTAAGGTCCCTTCCAACTCTAACCATTCTATGATTCTATGAAAGCTGAGGTGTAAATTTGTTTGTCAGAAATCTCTGGTTAATTGAAAGTAAAACAAGAAATAATTTAAATAGCATATTAAGTTTTACAAGAAGCATGATGCAGAAAATAACATCAAAGAAAAGTTAGGAAAAAACACAGATTGACAAGATCTGTCCTTACCTAGCTGCCCAAGCAAAAGGCATTCTATATTGACCTAATCTCTGACATGCCTGCTTTGCATTCTTCAAAACTTTCTGTGCAATCTGCAAGGGACATAAAAAATAGCCACGTTTTAAAAGCTACTTTTTTTGTACTGTTACTACACAAGAAAAAACCATATATTGACACTGATATGAATTGGAAAATCTTCTTTAAAAGATTAATCCTGAGTATGCGAGTGAAAGACAAATGAAAATACCTCTTAACAATTCATTTCAGATTAAGCAGGGCCTGCTGATTTCACAGCATTTCATGGGTGAAAACACAGACCCTTCTCAGTCCCAATAATCCATATTTAATTAAGCAAGAAAAAAAATATTAATACAAAACTCATACAAAAGCTAGAGCAAAATTGAACTCATTTTTAAGACAAAATTGTGACTCCAGATAAAAACATTTTCCCACACACACACACACACTTCAATCAGAGCTAGAAACCCCCTAGTCTGAGATGTTCAACACCCAGCTGGGCCACCTAAGCTAAAGCAAAAGCTCCTGATGGAGCATTGGGCTTCTCTTTTTCCACAAACCAGCTTTTCCTACTTGCCCGCACAGAGCAAATTTGTTTGCTAAAGGCAAAAAGCCACAGAGTAAACCTGCCTGAATATTATCCCTGATTTATGCTGCTGACATTATGAAGGGCTGTTTCTATTAGTGTGTTGTTTGAGCCAAGTCTCCATTATCCTTTCCTGTAAAAAGGGGGAAATTGCACTCAGAAGCATAGAACCTTGATAAATAATCATCATAAATTCAGTGTATTCAATGTTTAACGGGAGAATAAGTGATCTCTTGGCTATAGAATTTGTCACTTCTATTTTCCCTTTTCCTTGTCCAGAGGAGTAATTCCGCAGGGAACTGGAACTTGTTCATTGCACTGACACACATGAAGGCCTGTTATGCTCTTCTGACACACAGAAGTACTGTTCTGTTGTGTTTCAAATTAATACGGTGTAATCCCAGAAAATAAGAACAGAAAAAAAATCCAAACTAAGTGTTCAATTGTGTAACATTATAAGCCAATGAATACCAGAAATGCACAGCATAAGTTAATACAGCCACAAACATTCCTACTGGCTACTTCTGCAGTACAGGGCAACACAAGTCTAGCACTCAGCATCAAATTTGGCAACACTTAGGCTTACTTAACCTCTCCATGTGGCTCGGGCCCAAGACCACCAAAATCAGTTACTCGGTTCAGGTTTGTTTTAACTCAGTAACAGTCAGCATACACACTTCAAAACCAGACTCCTAAAATACAAAGCTGCTGTTTTCCAGTGATAGCTGAAAAAAAATCTCAAGCATTCCTGGAAAAGCAAATCAGTAGTCTGACCTATATTAAGACCAAGTGAAAAATACAGGTTTTTTATGTGTAGCTTAGCCAGCATTAAATCGGTAAGAAAAAACACTGTTCCTCTGCAGAGACTGAAAGCTAACCCTTCCTTCTTGCCTTTCTCTAGCTGAAAACAGGAAGAATGTCAACAGTAGCTGACATTGCTTAAAAAAACCCTTTTATCTTAGTATTCTGGTCCAAGTATTTAAGCACAACGGTAAATCAACAAAATTAAAACTTTTATTTCTTCAGCAACAAACAAGAAGCAGCAACTGGCAAAGCTTCTTGTAGATATGCTTCAGAAAACATTAAAATGTTATGTCATCCTAGACTCCTGCGAACTTAAGATGTTTCAGTGATTTATTTCCAAAAGTGATTTGGAGTGCTATCAAATCCACAAAGCATTTTATACATAAAAACAGAGGCTTAATGATCTCAGTGGTTCTGAAGGAAAAAAACAACAAGAGTGCAAAGTTACAGTAAACTGTGGTCATAAAAAGTGAAACAAACGAAAAGTCAACAATGATACAATAAATAAGACGCATTAACTAAGAGAGACACACAGTTAATTTCCGCCCTATATTTAATATTTCAGTGTTTAACAATTTTTAACTCAATTTTCACATTGAAGTCTAATACTTTTTCTATCAAATCAGTTTATTTAAAGCCATTATAAAAATTACAGATTATGTCACAATTATAAAAAGCTAAATGAATGTTTCCCAATAATGTGTTAGACTTTATAACACATTATGACAATTTATAACATTTCAATTAATAATAGTTACTAGGAATAACTACAACAGACTAAATCAAATAATCCAGCTATCCGAATTTCCTATATAAGCTTTTGATTGACATTTATTAATTTTAAATCAATCTGTTTTGCCTTAGCACTTTTTCCATGCCATGGAAGAAGATAACATACCTTTGAAGAATCGGAACTTTTCATATACGGTTCAGCACAATGTGTAATACTCCCCTGTAATACTTTTTCTATTCTAGCCACGAGGAAAATGTCAGTATGAGGACATGTGACTGAGAATATTCCCTAGAAATAAAAGAGATAAATATAAAAGGAAAATCCGCACACATTTTACATCACATAGTAGAAAGCCACCCAAAGCATGTAGGAAAACTCTCTACTTGTATCCAAAATCTTACTAATTCTTTAGGTTACTATTTCTTACCTGCTTTGGGTATTGTAACAGAGTTTCATGAACGTCTTGAATTCTGTGTAAGCTATCACCGCTGCCATTCATCATTTGTTGAGATGCATTGAGTATCATGTGCCTTACTGAGGCGTGGTTCAAATCAACATGGAAATCTGCTGAAATCTTCCGGTTGTTTTTAATATCAAATAGTGATAATGTGACAAAGAAAGGTTCTACCTAGACATTTTAGAAAATAATCTAGTGTCATTGCAGGCATCTGTAAAAATGTGTATGAAAGGAAGTTTAGTAACATTTTTATAAACACTTACATGTGGCCATCACTCTAGATATTACTAACAAGATGTAAATGACAGTATAACAAAAATTTCACTTTTCACACAACAAAAAGTTAGTAGAAAAGTTACTTTTTGTAGGATTTAGGCTCTTATTTTGATTTAAAGGAGTAGAAAAAACCCCACAATATAGGTTTCTTGATCATAGCAAGAAATTCCTGCCATTAAGAAGTATCAACAAAATATTAAGACATTCATTACCATATTAAAAGAAAATAATTAGATGAATTATTTACATTTGTTGTTGGTCCTTCTTCATTTTCTGCAACGCAGCTTTGCAAATTAAAAGATAAATCATTACACTTCACAAGAATTTTTTTTCCAAATTTCTCTTCAAATGGCTTCACTTCTGGTTCAATACCAGAGAAGTCAAGTTTCTTTAAAAAGAGAAAAGAAAAATTAAGGTAAGTTGTTTTTCATCTCAAAAGGATCAACATAAAACAAAGTAACATGCTTCCTTGTAAAGTCTCACCTGTGCATCTGGATCCAAGGCAAAAAGTTTAACTCGGCTTTCACTTTTCAACTTGATTTCTGCTTCTCTGGTACTCTGTTCAAAATACAAAAAGAAGTCTTAATATCAAACTATTAAAGCTGTTTTCAATTTCTTTCTTTTTTCTGTGACGTTCAAAGCTTTACATGTTTTTATCGCATTCGCTCTTCTCTTCCTAACCGAGCTTTGCAACTCCTTAATTTAAATTGCTCTTTCAAGTCCAAGTAAAAATTGAGAGAAGACTCCTCTCCTCTAAAGGCTTTTCCAGGCCTAGAAACACAAAACCTTCCATCAGCAACATGTCACCTTCCAAGCTCATGGGAAGTATACTCCAGTGTAGCTCATATAGCACTTTGCCTTAAACAATAACTTTCATAACACTATTTTATTTAAAAAAAAAAAAAGAAAAAAAAAGGTTTGAACATAGGTTAAAGCTCAGAGCTATCCTGAGACCGTAAGATTGCTCAGGAAACAACAGGTTACCTAAATTAAGAAACACCATCACAGCTCTCTCTCTTTTTTTTCTCTTCTCGAGCTCTACTGCCAAAGAAGTGGTTTTCCTGTGGGTAGATGGAAAAACCCAAAAAACTTCCAAAAGATAAAACCCTCACACTTAAAAGTCACTTTGCAGAGGACACTGTATACTGATCCTGCCCGGGATTTGCGGATACCTACCTATTAACAGTAAAACAAAAGTGAAGTGAAACAAAATAGGATGCAAGAACTGATGGTACATATAGACTACTTTTTCAAAAAAAGGTATTATTTAAGAGTATTCTACGTTTTTTAAAGTCACAGGACATGACAAATGGACATATGCCTGTGCCAAAATTACCCATGTAGGAGAGCTGCCATTCCCAAAGTGGCAGCTGACTAAATAGGGATATGAAGTATTGTATTACAGACAGGTGTCTATTTTTGCATCAGCCTGCATGGGTTAAAAGAAGTTACCAACCCAGAATGCTCATCACTGACCATCAGCTGGAAGTGATCTATTGTCTACATCTGCTTTACTGGAGAGTGAAGAAACTCCTGCTATGTCTCAAGAAAAAGGAAAAAAAAAAAAAGAAAAAAAGAAAAAACCCATCAGCTCTAAGAGCTCAAAATCCTATTTTAGGTTGATAATTATGATAAAAAAAAGTATTCGACTTAAAGGATGCATTACAGAAGAGGAACTTCTGAGGTGTGATTTCTAGTATAGATGCTCTAATGGATTCAATTAACTTTACTTTGTTATCTTTAAGACACACCAGAGAAAAGAGAAGAGTTGCTGTGAAAGACGTGATGCAGACACTTGATACCAGCTGAGTATTGTCAGGTTTGGCTTGTTCAACAGCCAGTATGATTGAGAAATACGGGACTAAACCATGAAGAAGTTTAAAAATGGCAGGGGGGCTGCACATATGTTTTGGAAAGGGAATAGTCAGTGGGAAAAGGTGAAGAGGAAGATGATCTAGTCATAGGAGCAGGGCAGAAGCTGTTTCAGCTAAAGCATCTTGAATAGTTTTAGATTCTTTAGTGTTTCGTGCATTAAAGACAAGACAAAAATATGTATTTTTGACTAACAAATCAGGGGCAGTCAGGTAGAAGTCAGTAACTGAAAACGTACATAGTAATCGACTGTCTGCAGCACGGCAGTGACTCTGTAATTCCATTTCCTCATTTGTAAAACAGGGACAATGTTTTCCTACCTCAAGGAATACTGCGACACATAATGGTTGGTACTTGGGCACACTGATCATGATAGCCACATAGTTATTTAAGAAAGAAATCAAATTTGTTTCCTCTGAAGATGAAAAACCAAAAAGCTAACAAAACCCCTATATTCACTCTTGGTACCTCAGTTACAGATAAAAGGAACATGAAGTAGGCAGGACAGACAGATTGAGAAGTATGTGTGCACAGCTGTGCACTGAAGCGCACAATACTAACTTATTTAGTTTATGTTATAAACTAAACAGCTGTTGATAGAAAAATGAACGCTTGGAGATGTATTCACAAGGGTTAAACCTTTCCTAGGAAGACTATTTCCCCCCCCTATTGTCAGGTGCTCTGCAATCACCCCTGAATGAATTTTTCTTTGCTCATAAGGATATGAGGTCAATATTGTGAAAATCTTCTCCTAGAACCAACAAAAATAATAGAGCACTATAAACTCTTCTAAAAGAAGGCTCAATGCCTTGTAAGTCTTCCACTGGGGAAAAAAGAACCAAACCCAAATAACAGCTGAAAAGACAATGCAAGAAAGAATAGAGGACAAAAAAAAATCCTCAAAACAAACAGCATTTATATAAAGTAATCAAGTTAAGGCACAAACAGTCTACTAATGCAAATGGGCAGATTTTCCCCGTACTTCTCCTCAGGAAAAAAAGGCTGGAAAAATACATTAGAGCAAATTATTTTGAAAGGTACTATTTAGTAAAGATGAACTAGAACAGGAAAACTGAAAAACTTATTTTGAAGGAAACAGAAATTTAAATGAGTTATAACCATGGAATGAAAAAAAGTCAGTGCTTAAGAGCTGAGAAAAATAACACGCTAGAAAAATACTTAAAGAGCTGCATACTTCTCATCAGGAGGTTACGGAAACAGGAAGCAGCATTTGTAGTACTAAAACTATATGCAGGTGGTGCAACCCTGAATAAAAGTCCCCTCTGGGAAGTCATATGGTACCTAATTGTTCCATATTGGAACAATTCCAATAACTCTGACTATAAAGAAAGAAAAATCATAGAATCATAGAATTGTTGTGGTTGGAAGAGACCTTTAAATCTTTCATACAAAAAGAGCATCTAATTTTATATTTGTTTCTGAAATAAATTTTCCTAGCCTCATGCAAGTATGCTGTTTCATGCTTACAGCTATTCCAAGCTATGCTTGATTGTATGCACCACAATCCAAATTAATTTCCAAATACAGCTGCAGCTGGAGTTAGATTATCACATAATAGCTTTTTGTGCACATGTGCTAAGTTGATTACAAAGCAGTAACAGAAAGAATTAACTCAGCCAATCAATTTGGGAGCTAAAAAGCTGTTGATCTATTCTGACTGGATCTCTTGATATGTTAGCTATTGTAATAGAATTTTTTTTTCTGCTTGTTCTCAGCTTATAAGATGCTGTCCTTTCAGTAGCAGTTACTAGGTCAGACAGATCCTCAGGAAAGAAGGGGAGAGCATTCCAGAGCATGGTCCAGGAGAAAAGTTTCAAGACTGCAGGTTGTGCTATATGGAAGAAAGAGTAAGGAAGTCATAGCAAGGAGTTTGGATTCTGGAGTTTCAATAAAAAAGGTCACCAGCTCCAGTCCTTAGGTGATTTAATGAAAATTTCCCCCTTAAGAGAACTCACAAAACTTATTGCAACACGTGTCTGAAATAAAGCCTGCAAACGGGCTGAGGGAGAGTCATTGTTATTTTCTACATTTCTACTTTATTTCATTCTTATTTCTACCACACCAATGTCAGAAAAAAATTGAAAAACAACAGCTAGTGCAATAGAGAAAGTATCTGTGAACTTGCCAGCTCGTTACATACACAAGCACGTTAAAATACACATTCACGTAATTCACATAAAAATTCAGGTCATCACTGCTATTAAGCTACTCTGGTCTTCTAACTATAAAAATAAAACTTGAGTTTAGTATAACTAGATTTCTATAGAAATACTCTAGCAGTTACCTGCATGCAATAAAACAATACAAACATGCTAAATACAATAAACTAATAAAATAATAAAACATGCTGCTTTTGAACAGCATGTCAAGATTTATATAAGCAACTTTAAGACAGTAGCTAGTTTGCTTCCAAAAGCAGAAAATAAAGAAGCTCCATAAATGAAAATGAAGAAGCTCATCTATTCACGAAAGAGCTTCTAAGCTTTCAAAGAATCACAAACTGACTGAAAGCTAGAAGCCAATACCTTACCTTTACTCAAAGTTCATGAGACTAACTTAGGTTTATTACTTTATAACCCGAGTTCACATTTACAATATATATTACCTTGGCAATTTCAGGATAGTAGTTATCAAAACTACTTGATGAGCTTTCCATTTTGCTTTGTTCATCATCTGAAATTACAGAATCACATTTTAAAAAAAAAGTAAAAACAACAACAATACCACCCAACAAAAATCCCAAGCTACTCACAAAATTCCACAGCAAAAATATTTATGACTTCTTTTTTTAAAAAAAATTCCTAGCCCCTCAAAAATGGCAATTTTAAACATAAACATGTTGTGGACAACTCCATCATTTTGATGCAGTCACTTCTTGGAAGATGTAACCAGTTACATAAATTGGTAAGGCAGCAGTTATTTCTAATCCTACCTAGAAAAGAGCTTTATATTAACTCTGATATCCGCACGGGGAAAGGGAATACTCAATGCACAAATTTACATTACTCTTTCCACTACGCATTCTAATTTGATTTCAAAACAAGTTCCCTCTGTTCACTAAGTTCCCAGCTCTACTCTTCAATGGTTACTGGATTTACAAAGCAACCATTCAGTTAGCCATAAGCATCTTGCAGTCAGTTGGGGACCACTGACTAAAATCTCTTTCACAGAGTTACAGGCTTCTCTTTTTCCAATTTGCTTTTGGTGCACACATCACGTTAAATTCTGGCAGTCTTCATCAAAGACCGCAATACCTACTTTTAAACTCTAATGATCCCTTTGGTATAGCATGCTATTTATAAGCAGAAAAACCTTCTATAACCTCTTCCAGGTTCTTCTGGATATTCTTTAAGAATAGGTAAGGCAGATACCTGTAAGGAATGTGATGTATTCTGTATTCTTAAAGGGCTCTAACAGAAAAGATTCTACACCCAATCAATCTATTTCTGTACCTTAGGGAAATATTTGTGCTCAAGGGAGTTACATCTAAATTTAAAGTACCTCACTGCAACCACAGTTTCTTATTATTTTGTCTACAGTCACCACAGAACAGATTAATCCAATTGCAACAGCATTTTACACGTTTCAGAACAAGTCCCTCCTAAGTTTTCTCTTTTCCTTAAACTGCTTTGGTCTGGATTTTTCATTGTGGGTTCTATTTTTCTAGAGCTCTGACCAGTCTCATTATTCTCTTCCGGACTTAACTCAATTGGAATCAATACAGAACAGTGCTATTTTAATGCCAAAAGGTCAGAACGCTCATCAGACAGTGAAAGAGCCTATACTTTTTATCACCAAAAAAAATCTAGCCACAATAAAGCCATTCTTTCCAAATGCATGTATGCAGATGTCACATAACCGTATTAGTATTGCTGGAAAGCCTGATTACCTTCGTGAGAGTCTCCATTTCTTTTTTCTTGCATTGCAGCCTCAAAGTTAAGCTGTAGGATTTTGTTCAGAGTGTTTATCCATTCCTCCATTTCAAGTTCACTATCTGCAGCTAAAAGGTAACTACTCTTGTCTTGCATCTTGAGCTCAAACGCAAAACGTCTGACTTTATTGTTCTATAAGAAAATAAAAGATCTTTATATCTTTATATACTGTCAACTCACAATCAAAGGAAGTTACATGTATTTCAGATGTTTCAACAAAAATATATGGTACGATATTTTGAACAAGTGTATTATAATTACACTGTTTCCTGTCTGACATTTGACATTTTGAGTTCTTTGTACCCTGCAAGAAGTGGAAGTATGAAAGATAACACCTCATTTTTCAGTTTCCCCTCATCATTCTGCTTGTAATAATTTTTAAAAAAAACCAAAAAATCCAATTTCCAAATATCAAGTCTTCATGTACTCAGGTCATCTAGAAGTGAAGCTAATTAAGAGCTACTGATCAAAAAAAAAAAAGCATAAAACTATTAATATTTGAGTGAGAATCATTTACACATTAGGGTTTTATACCGGAGGCTGAATCATAACCAACCTCAACCCTGAATGCCTTGATATTGCTAGTCTTTCAGATATACATGAAGTTAGGAATCAATTCCTCCTTTGTTCCTCAGCCATTATTGTCATCCTTTTTGCACCATCTAAATTAAGGCTTCAAAGGCCACCTAGTTTGACTCACATTCCTGGGAATGAATTCACAAGTCTTAAATGAAAATTCTGCATTATCATCAATTAAATTTAAAAAATTGATAAATTCATTAGATAAACATTACAATAAACAAGAAGAAAGACTTAATACTTGGGGGGATTTTGTTTAAGTTAAATTAAATGCTAAATTACATTTTAATTTCGCTACACCTCAGATTTTTCAATTACCTAACTACTGGTTGGCAAAACAGTCAGCTTTCTGACAAAGATGAGTTTCAGTTAAGGAGGATACAAAGAAATGTATGAACTCCAGATCTAAGACAGTCTTACAAATTAAGAATCAGCACTTAAGAAGAAATTATTATGAAGAAAATGAAAAATCTTAATAGTAACCTTTAACTTCCACAGTATAAAATTTTGACATAGGTTTTCACAAATCACTGAATTAGAGCAACCATATCTATATACATACCTGACTATATATGTGAATATACACAGTGTATGTATTATGTGACTGCACTTCACTTTGATGCAGAAAAGTCTCAATACACAGATGCCAAGATGAACACTGATGGTACTGTAGAATACACAACACTGTCCTAGACAGAAGCCAACTATAAACTTTAGGCACCCAAAGCACAGTTTTAACTAAAGACTACTGTATCACCCCAAAACCTTACTTGCAGTAGAACAGAAGAACAGTAATTTAAAAAAAAAAAAAAAAAGGGCAAAAAAAAAAAGCTTCTGACAAGGTCTGAGGAAATGTTAGGTTACCTGAACTAAACTGATGGAAGAGAAAGTATGGAACAGTACTTCATGAAAAGATGATTTAAAAAAAGGGGAGTTTCAGGATTAAAAAACCCAAAAACATAGGATTGCAGAATGGTTAGAGGTTGGAAGGGACCTCTGGAGATCATCTGGTACAACCACCCTGCTCAAGCAGGGCCACCCAGGACCAATTGCTCACAACCATGTCCAGATGGCTTCTGAGTATCGCCAAGGATGAAGACTCCACAACCTCCCTGTGTAGCTGTTCCAGTGCTCTGTCACCCTCACAGTACAAAAGTGTTTCCTGACATTCAGAGGAAACCTCCTGTGTTTCATTTTGTGCCCATTGCCTCTGGTCCTGTCCCTGGGCAGCACTGAGCAGAGCCTGGCTGTGTCCTCTTCGCAGCCTCCCTGCAGGTATTTATATACATTGATGAGATCCCCCTGAGCCTTCTCTCCTCCAGGCTGAACAGCCCCAGCTCTCTCAGTTTCTCCTCATAGGAGAGATCATAGCATCATAGAATGATTAGAGTTGGAAGGGATCCTAAAGATCATCTAGTTCCAACAACCCCCCTGCGATGGGCAGGGACACCTTCCACTTGACTAAGTTGCCCAAAGCCCCCATCCAACCTGGCCTTAAACACTTCCAATGCTCCATCCTCCGTCCTTTCATCATCTTCATAGCCCTTCACAGGGATCTCTCCAGTACGTCCATGTCTCTCTTTTACTGGGGAGCCCAGAACAGGACACAGGACTCCAGGTGTGGCCTCACGAGTGCTATTTCAGCTGTTCAGAGGGGAAGGATCACCTCCCTCTATCTGCTGGCAATTTTCCCCCTAATGCAGCCTAGGACACCATTAGCTGCCTTCGCCACAAGGGCACATTGCTGGCTCACGTTCAACTTGGTGTCCACCAGGACCCCCAGATCCTTTTCTGCCATCTTTTCTTCCAGCTGAGTGGCCTGTCCAGCATGTCCTGGTGCCTGGGGTTGTTCTCCCCGGCTGCAGGACTTAGCACTCCCCTTTGCTGCAGAGCCTTTCTTTCGTTTGTCACTTCTGAAAATCTCAATGTGTTCTGAAGATGTAAACTAATATTGTAGCACTCACAATAGTCTGCACCAGAGTCACCTGCTGAGGACAAGCCATCTCCTAAGCAGGAAGCAAAAGGGGCCAGAAACAGCCCAGAAGATGGAGAATTTATATTAACAGAGAAAGGGGTGCCAAATCAGAGGAAGCTGAGGAGCAGAAGGAAAGACACATTTTAAGTGCAACACGAAGACTACAACTGTGTTTAGGAACCATTTTTTTGTTTGTTTTAAAAACACAAATCAAATTCATTTCAGTGGAGTTGGCCAGAATTGTACCCCTGAGGCAAAACAATTTGTGTAAATCTGTATATACAACTTGCAATATGATTAAATTTATTACAGTTATAAGGCTTCCTGTGCAAAGTTATCTATTAAACGTGCATCCAAAAACATTATTATAATATTTGGAAAAAAATAATCCTCTATAAAGCTGTTGTATCCCTCTGCATAAATCTTCAAACAACTTTATACTAAAAAAAATATTGTTTAAAAAATACATTTTTATTAAACTTTGCCTATTTCTATCCAAGTTAACAAAACTCTAAAACCTAGGAGTTTTTTCCAGGTATGCTGTGCCTAACAAAACAGTTACATGCTGTACTGTAAATACATAACAGAATCACAAGAAAAGAAAATAATCTTTTCTTTGGCACTTGCTACTGACAAACATTTTACCAACGCCCTTAACTTTTTAAAATAAAGAAAAGCACATAAAAGTAACATTCTAAAGGTCAAATGAAAGCATCTGGAAGGGTGACTGAATTTAATACAATTCCCACAACAAAAATCCCACACAAGAAGCTATGCAGAACATTTTACAGCTCATGTAAGCATAAAATGTAACTGAAATGAACTTTAATTTTATGCTGTCATTACCTTGCCATGATTTAAAGTTGGAGGGGGTTGTGTGTTTGCCTTAAAATTTTGTTTGATATTTTTAATAAATACTTGACATCAACTAGTAATTTATGTTCTTTTCAGAAGATTTCTAAAATTCAGCCTCCTGCCCTTTAAAATCTCATTCACTATTTTTGCAAGATGCAGTGTGTCTAATTGTTCCCCTGTATTACAGGCATTTATCTACCTCTGACAAAAGTTATCTGTAGTTTTAAAAAAATTAATTTGCTAGCAAATACCGAAGAATAACTGAAGAATAGGCAGAATAATTACAATTACCTGAACCACTCCCATGCATGAATCTAGAAATATTGATCCTTTAGGTTCTTTTGATATTTTTTCATCTTTGTAGAAATTGAGATTATAGGATCCATCACCAAGTTGGATTAAGTGGAAAAATCTTCTTTTAAATGACTAGTGAAAAGAAAGGAGGAAAGAAAAAGAATTACAACACTAGTATTAATCAGTGTCATATTACAAAACCTGTGCTATTCACACTGTAGGTTATGGAAGAAAACTTTTCTTCACATACAACCTAATCAGTATCCTCAAAAAACAAAACAGAAATCATTAATTTAAAAAAAAAAATCAACTTAAAAACCTGCAGCAAGACTGTACAGTATTATTTGAAAGTATTTTTGACCCATTGACAGGTATTTAAAACTGACTCTACAATATTATACAATATTGTTGCTATAATCTTAAAAATAACTTGTTTGTTTCTAAATAAAGAGGCAATACAAATCAAAACTCGTATTACGTAGTCCCTTTTCTACTAATAACACACCAGGGTCTAGTTAAGAAAATTATTGAAAACACTGGACTTCTGCCACATACTGGATCTTTAATGCATTTTTTCTGATTTAGAAGAAAAGTAAGATTTCACAGCTATAATTGACATACAACCTTCCGTCTTTCATCCCACACTATTATTTTTTTAGAAGTAAGCCACATACAAATTGACTTCTCAAAGACATGATGATATTTGCATATTGGTGTTCAGTTTTTACCACAGATAAGATACTCTCAAACTTACTCTCATTGTCACACTGATTGCACTATTCATGTTGCCTTTGTACAACCATCCTTGTTTTGTAATTCCACCCTTCTGAGACCCAAGAGATGCTGCATCCTGGAGATGAAGAAAGAGAGATGGGGGGAAAAAAAAAAAAGTAAAAAAACAAAGTAAAGTAGTCTGAAACTGCTATATTTATTGAAAATTTCAGAAGTCATTTTTAAAAGACGGAATAGTGCTGATAATGTAATAAGAATGTACTATGAGTCCCTGCTGAAATTCTATAACTTTCTAATTCCAATTATTTTATTTAAAGACCAGGATGAGACTGACCTCATCTAACTTCTGATAGGTAACTTGGCCACATATATAGTCATTCTCTGTGGCCAGCAGGATGATCCAACTTCTAGATAGCTAAATATTAGTCAAGATAAATCCCACTGAAACAGGGGAAAGAGGAAGAACTCAAAACATTTACTTTGTAAGCTTTTTCATATATTTTCATCTTCCAGTGCAAGAATTTTCACCGATTTCTATTACCAAAAAGAACAACGTACACTCACGCCTAGCCAAAACTTGATTTCTCAAATAATTTCACTTTATATGTATTACTTCAAAGATATTTTACAGAGAACTTAAATTCTTGAATTGCATCTGTCCTTTTATAGATCAGAATCAAAGGTTTTCTAAAGAGAACAAGCCTAAACTTGGTAGGAATGGCAAGTTCACGAACTGCAGAACCAACGCCTGCACCACACATCGCACCCACTGCCTGTATTCCTCTTCCATCTGCCAGCTGATGCAACTTACTAACTACAGCAAAACCCACAGGATGCTAACAGCTACCAAAAAGCAGTACTCTACCCTCAAAAGTGATCAAAACGACAGATTTATAATCGCCACAGAACAAATATTAAATCACACCAGTTCAAGTAATCTTTTAGAGTAGTACCAAGCTGACTTTACCATGGTTTCTAGTCGAGGTAACCCATTTTGACACAACAAAAACATTAACGAATCAGACATGCAGGAAGGTTTTCAACCATCTAGAGGAGAAACACTCCTGATAATTTATCAGTCCAAGCGTTCAAAACTAGCTAAGTATCCTGTTGAAAATGAAACCACAAAACTTCCTCAAGTGTCTCAACTACTTTTTCTAATTCCTTTTCTCAGCTATTAAGAGAACACGCAACAAAAAGCGATTACCTACGGGGGACACAATCATTAGTTCAACAAGCGAACATTAAAAGCAAATTTTGGAATAATACGCATTAGTTTCTGGAACTAAATCAAGGAACATTCCATAAAGTTACTAGTTAATTTATTTATAGCTTATTTAGTCCACCTAGCTTGCATATTCATATGCATATGCACATGCAAACTTCGAAAAACTGTAAACAGAAGGCACAAGACGCATCAATCTGTTCCTTCAAAAATTCTAGTCAGCTTGATGCTATGGAAATTAGGTCCAGTAAGAATGACACGGTCACCAACTATCAGAACATCTGATATAACGCCCTAGAAGCATAGACCAGAAATACTTAGTAAATTTTTGTGTGCCCCAATGAGTCTCACTATCCAAGCAATATAGTCTACTTGTTTCATAATTTTCAAGTCATTAGTCCTCACCCCGTTCTACTACCTAGATAAACATTTTTCTTGTACAACACAAGCAAGATACAGAGACAACAACTTAAAAACACTGGGTTTCCAATTATGATTCTCCACCTCCGCTGATGGGAGTTATCCCCAAGAAAAGGATGGATAAAACCCATCCTTACAAGTCTAAAATGATGAGTAGATGATGAGTTATCGTCAGAACTTGGTACAGAACAACCAATGCTCTTCTGTAATCTTACAAACCTTACACAGGACTATCCGACATGACAAGAATTCCTTCATTACCCTTGTTAACAAAAATCTAGATCTATTAAGACTCTTTTTCCGCATCAAAGTCTCTGAAGTACAGTTTCACAACTGTGAAACACACAACTGTGTTGTGAAACTGCATGATGTTTCCTAGCAATAAAACTGATTGTCATTTGGACCTCTCTAGTTACACCGTTTCTTTCTATCAGGCAGAATTCATGCCTACAGAGCCAAAAAGCTACTGCATCTTTCCAGCTGACCACCTGTTAATACAAAGGAATCCAGAACACCCAGTCATTAATACATGATTTTTACACTGAAAACATACTTCCTGTTTCCAACTGGTAAGTGAATTTCCTCACTTTTATTATTACTGCTGCACACTGTGCTTCGTTTTTTTAAAATGATCTTTCCCACAAACTCGGCTCCAAAATTCACTGCAACAGCAACTGTTTCAACAAAAACAATTCCTTATCTTGATCCCATACCCCAGGCTGATTTCAAAATTCCGTTTACAAACACCAACCTGATTGCCTGATAGCCCAAATTAGTTTTGGAAAGGTAAAACTAATTTGCAATGTCCTCTCTTTTTTAACGGTGCAAGATTAAACTAATCTTTATCTGGTTTTCCTCCCATTTTTAATCACTTGCAGCTTTTTGTTTCCTATCATTCCCTTAATAAATCAGCCTTCTTAAAAAAAAAAAAAAAAAAAAAAAAAAAAAAAAAAAAACCAAACATAAAAGTGAAACAAAAAGAGCACCAAACAACTTTTAATCTAAGATTTGCATATATGCTTTTTGGCATACAAAGATGATAATATTCAAAAGAAAAACTCTTGCATTAATTCTTCCCTCAAGGAAAGAATTTATGGTCCCCCCACCCTATTCCCATTAAGCTCCCTTTTCTTCCTAGCATGCTTTTTTCTTGTGTTTATATGTTAAGTTCCTCAACAAAGAGTAACAGTCCTTTTCTCCATTGACTCTTCCACTGAAAGAGGTATGACATTCCTGCCTGCTCGAACAGGAAATTAGGCAGAAGGAAACAGGAATTCCTCACCACTTATACTTCCTAGTAAAAAACATACCACCTGGTAACAGCCAAGCTATGGTTTCTCAGTGTTTAACTAACTCTAGCCACACGTGTTTTTTGCAGTAACAGTCAATTATACCTCAATTTAATTTTTTTCATGTTTGTCACTGTTTTCTACAACACTTCTGTTGTCAGAGGTATTATCACAGTAAATAATGCCAAGTCTTTTTAATTTCAGTATAACAGAAAACAATTATTCCCATCTTACAAATAGGAAGATTCGGGTACAGACGCATGAAATTATTTATCTAAATATCACAGTGCAGATTAATAGCAGCACTGGAGAAACAGCATCCTGAGACTATCTGTTCAGGAATCTACCTATTCACAGATGCACTGGACTATTTTTTCACATTTACTCTGGTAAAACTTGTAACAAAATACTTTTTTTCACATGCAGTAGTTCTAAATACAAGGAATTAAGAAGCAAAGTAAGTGTCAAAGGGTAAAAATCACAAAAGATCTTTTTATTTTAATTGTCTTCTGTGATGCAAAGTTCAAGTACTTGTAAGAAAAGAAAACACTGGCATTTAAACACTGTGTTTTGAAACAGGGTGTGGTAAAAATAAATCACACGTATAACAGAAGCAGTTACTGAAAAAAGTCTTTGACGTTTGAAACATACTTGAAAATTGCTTGAAGCTATAGATATCTCTGGTTTCCCTAAGCCGATGACAAAAAAGAAAATACCTCAGAGTTTTAAGCACTTTTTTGGCTTTCATTTCCATGACGGATCTCCAGGTCCTATCCTATAGTCAAATTTGTAACAAACTAATTCTAACTCATGCTATACTGTCATGCATGCTTAGGTGTGTGTAGTGTCACATTGGAACAGATTCAGCTATGATTTTACTTGACTTAGTGATTAAACTCCATGAAATATTTCTCTCCATATGCTCGTCTACAAAGAAACAGTATAAGACAAGACAGATTTTATGAAAGCCGAAGGATTATACATCACCAAGCATTAAAACTTCAATTTCCCCATCTGTCAAAACTTGTTCTAACTCCCATGACAGATCTCAGGAGTACAAGACTATTTGAAAGGAGATAGGCAAAATAACTACATTTTTTTCCAGTCAGGCTGTTCAAGCTCATCTCTGTTTTCACTTACTGTCTTCAATACTTAACCCAACTTGTAACCTCTCCTTACCCAACATTCTTTACTGAAAGCAACAGAAAGTAAGGAATTACTATTATCTCACCTCATCTTTGTCTGCTTCTTCATCCACTTCATATAAATGAACTGGAAGCTTCTCTGATTTTGGCCCTTTACTGTAAAAGAAAAAACATCTAAAATACTAGAAATTTTGTGATGAGTTACATATTCTATAGCTGCAAAAATAAAGATGTTATTTTCCTGACTGAAGGGGGGGAAAAGCACAAGAATAACTGAGTAAAAGCATGTATTTTTCATGAAATGTATTTCTTAGGCAGCAATTTTCCTAATTTGCACGTCTGGCCGCAGCCTTTCTTTTTTTCTGCTTGTCACTGTTCGTATGTGTAACTGGAAGAAAACCAAATGCCTTCTCATTTACTGCCCTCCTAATATCTTAGGAGGAAGAATTCATGCCTGTAGCAATTGGCTCCTTTAGGACAATGCATTGATTTAAATTCCTATTAACTAGTGTGGTTTCTGTTCAGGGCAAATAAAAAACAGCTACTGATTTCTACGAAACCTGTGAATATATCAGAACTTTACACAGGAAAAGAAAACTGTTTCTTAACTGATGGATGTAGGCGAGTAGGTAGGGAAGAACACAGATCTTCCAGAGTTGTGGAATCCAGAGTATTCAGACACTCTCAGATATTGAAAAAGTTGGAAAAGATTTCAAGATTTTTCTAGCAGCTTGTTTAGAAGCTTGTCTGTAATAGATGTGGATTAGGCTTTTGCGTTGAATCATCCTGTGAAAATCTGCGCTAGTTCAAATACTTGCTCTAACCAGCTCAGTTAGGTTCTATTTCCCAAGGTCCTAAAGAGAGTTCCAAAAGCTGCCTTTGAAGCTACAAAAACAGGATATCACCATCTTAGTTTCATCTAAACATTAGCCTGTTTTAGTTACACTACTTACAATTCACATTGTTAATGACACAATTTGTTGTTTTGACCTGCCTATTAAGAAGGCGGCATTATTACGGTATCTTTCCCGACAATGGTTTAACAAGATTTTTTACCTTCAAGTTCGTCAATATAAATTCCATCCAAGAAATCTTTATCATCTCTACTGACTATTAAATATTGATATAGCATATTTCAAGTTACATATTATATGTACTAATACATTCCTGTAATAAATACATTTATATTAAATAGAGTTAGAGTTCCTTCACAAATTCAAAATCTTTATTATACCACTAGATAACATACTTACTTTGGAAGCTGTCGAAACTCTCCTGAGTAATCTTCATATCTGTAGTTAACAACATGCCAGTCTGAATTGTAGGTTTTGATGCACTGTTTCAATGAAAACCAAATATCAATATTAACTGGAAGAGGATTAACAGTATTCCCTAGACACACAAAAATCTCTTAAAATATGGCTGTTTATGAACTAGTGTGGTTACATTTCAATCTCTGAAAATTCTGTACGCTTCCCTTCTTTGGCAATTACAGCCTAGTGCAATACAGCTTTTTGCAACAAGTGCTATGTTTCAATAGGATTTTATCATATGCTAGACACATATTTTATAAAACCAGAAAATACACTCAGCTTATGGATTAAGCACCTTCACTTGTCTGAAAAGTTAAAGCAGCATTTCACCGCAGCTGAAAACATGACTGAGCCTTTAAAAAATTCAGTATTAAAACACAGATACATTATTAACATAGAATATTTGATTTTGCACATACAGCTACAGAGAAACTAAAAACATATTTCCCTTAAATTTAGACTTCTAGTGCAATTAAATTAATATTTAAATTCAAACTACATACTTCCAGCTGTTGAAAAGCAATTATGTGATTAAGCTCTGGACTAGATCACAGGAAATACCACTTTACTCCACCCATATTGCTACAACATAAAAGTACTGATTTATCTAGGCTTTGACTAAAGTAACATAAAATTGACAAAATCTGTTGCCAGAAACCATACAGTACAAAACTTTACATGTTACATGAATAGACTTACATGTACACAAACATAGCATCTAGTAATTCAAAAATATTTTCATTACACTTCAAAACACAAAGTTAATACTTGCCAAGTAATTGTTTCTGCAGAAACCCATTAAACTTTATGAATTACCTGTAACACTCCCACTTTGTCTACCTTCTTCAAATTTATCTTAGAGCTGTTTAGGCTAGGGATTAAGGCTATGTATCACTGTGGAGAAAAGACTTTGAGGTTTGAGTTAGATTCAGCTCTTTTGAGCTCCTTCAGCTTCCTTGGAATTACAACAGACCTTTATTTGTTTCAGATGCTTAAAGTATACCAGTAGAAAACCAGTAGGTAGTGTAAAAACAAGACAAAAATTCTAAACCTTTCATTCCTGAAAGTCTTCAACAAGACACTGAATGAAATGCAACATCCCAGTCAGAACCAAGGGAATGCCAACGTAAGCAAGCAGTTATGAGAAATTTTAGGTTTGAGGATGCTTCTTCTACATATAGCATACAAACAGAGCAGTCACAATGAACTTTGGCCTCTACAAGCGTTACAGTTACAAATACCTCCGTTCCAGCAAACTGTACAAAATTATTATGAACAAACTAAGAATGACTGGTGTGAAAACACTTTATCAGGTAAAACAAGTCACAATGATTCACTCAGATTTACTATCGCTCTCGATATTATGTACAGAAATCACCCGTGTTCATCTGGGAAAGCCAAAAGCATAAAAAAGGTGGGGGAGAATCATCTACAAAATCCAGTCACACAAACAAAATAATTCAAAGCTTTCCTGTAATCCTTCTTTTCCAGACACCAATGGGAAAAATACTAGGTTTTCCTGGAAGTTTTCCCTTGAAATGATTGACAAGTAAATGGCAATAAGTATTTAATAATTTTTTCAGGGCTTTTTTTCCTATTTCTTAAATGGTAAATGAAGCAGAAGAAAAAAAATTCAGATATAGCATCGCCATTACATGCAGTCACAAGCAATTCCAACATTACCTCAGTTACGAACAAGCTCTGGGCTTCCTTTTCTGCATTCTCAGGAACCGTTGAACGAATGTATCGACTCTGCCGTTTCAATAATGCTGTCTGATAAACAACAAAAACAATTAATGAGACTTGCAACTGAAGGAATGATGACACATAATGGCAACACTCAGTCATGTAACTAAGACAGAAGCTCGGCAGAAAGCCTCCCGTGAATACAGTGTTTCAGAAGAGCCAGTTAATGAGAGTTTTCTTTCATTCAAAGATTAGCAATGTGTTCCTTCTTTCACAGCAAGGGCAAGGCTGGAATCAGTAAGAAACAGACCCTATAGAAAAGTATTTTCCTCTATTTTGTTAACATGGCAAGAAAATACTAGTAAAATAATTCCACCAGGACAACATAACCCCAATATTTTGAAGACATAAGGTAGTGTAATTATTACATATAAAAACTATTACTCAAGAAAATTAACAACTCTGCACCAAAATAAGAAGAGTGGTTCAACTGCAAATCTCAGCTGGCAAAAAAAAGACTTGCACTGTTAAAGCGAAGGTTTAGAAAGAAGGTCTGGATCACTGAAGCATACACTGCAGCCTGTCAAGTCAGAACTTATTCCTACCCCATGCCGGAGTTCCGAGAGTCATAGTAAGGCTGCCGGAGAGCAGGAAATCTCTTTGTGACCATGAAATTCTGCTTCTCAGATGAACGCTACAGTAAGCCCTAAGGCACTTGAAATTGTAAGGGTAAAAGATGAAATCTTCTGGACCACAAATGAAAATAACTATGGAGCAACAGAAATTATTCTGCACAGAATCTCACAGCTTAGGTCATCAGAGACGGACAAGAAATAGCCTGGACCTGCAATGCAAGGGGGTTGGGATACCTCACCTGTTAGATATACTCCACACATGGCAGCACAGCAGCAGGAACGGTCAGAGAAAAATGCGAAAAGAAAATACTCCACATATTAACACTCAAAAAGAAAGGGTACACAAGTATATTACCTTAACTTATCTCTGTTGAGAGTTTGATCCATACGGTGATTGTTTCTATCATTACCAAAGCCTCACCCCATGATCTGGGGAGGGTATCTGAAGTTAGAGTATTCAAGCACAGTCAAGATTTCAAGAAAAAAAAAAACCCAAAAAACCACAACCAAAAACAAACAGCAAACTCACAGTCAAGTCATTCATCTAGTCCAGAACTCGGCTGAAAAGTAACAATGCTAACTGCTTGGGTGGGAGAGGTGGGGAGGTTTTAAAAGCAAAAACCACAAAACCAAAAATATTTCATGGGACTAGTAAATAATGCAACATACAGTTTAAAAAAACCTTGATAACAAGTTATTTATACTTTATATAACACATAAATAATACAATATATTTTCTGTAAGTATGCAGGTAGACTGTGCATTTTTAAGAAATTATTATTCCAAACTTTATAAATAAATAAATAAAGACTAGGGTGGCATCTTCCCAGGCATTTTTCACTGGAAACACATGAACTCATAAATCAAGTCCTACCACTATAGTGGAACTCAGTAAAACTGAACTATTAGTACACACTTCTCAAACGCCTGCTGCTGTTGTCCTGCTACATTATTATCAATGTGATAGTAAGGGGTTTTTTCCTAGTCTTTTACATATAAAGAGATTTTTATCTTAGTACTGTAGCAAGATCAGTGACAAAACAGAAGAATTTTATTTGTCAATCTTGTCCATATTAGTAACTGTCTTAATGCATGCTGCCTCTTTCTCACCTCATCCATTAACTGCAGTAGGTTCACTACAGAGCCAAGAAATGCAACAAGTAATATCTTCTGATTTAGAGCAAATTCCTAAAAATAATTACTAAAGCAACAGCACAATAATATTTTAAAATGCAAGCATGCAAACATATATACATTATATTCCAAAAGAAAAATTAGGAAGGAAGGATTGTCTTCTCTACAAACTTCCTTCACAACAGCATTGGTTAAACTGTTTTGTAGAAGTGAAATATTTCAACTCTCTGGGTTTGAGTTACCATTTGATTTACGGCAGCATCAGGAACGCAGTGTTTGTCTCGTGCTCTCAAAGAAGATGAGAAACCCTTTCAGTTTACTGTTTGACAGCACAGTTATTGAAAGTTGGGGGGTTTTACCTTCTTTGGGGCAGAGAGCTTTTAACACTAGCCGGGATTCATACACACGACTGAGGCACACAATTAACAGACTCTTTTACTGATACTAATTTCTGCGCGAGTCCCAGGCATCCAGGGTAGCAGCACTGTGTGCTGAGGTTTCAGAGGAGGCCACAGCAGAAAGGACATTTCTCCAAGTATCACACACAAGGAGTACTTGCTACTCAAAACCTGAAGGGATACCTGATGGAATACGGATAGTGAATCCGTCCACAATCAGCGCAGACTGTGACAGATATAGTTTAAGATTTTCAAAGTCGTTCTGTCACAAGGTTGTGGTTGCTAGTGAGACTCAGCGTTACTTAGGGTTTGGGAATGCACAACCAATTTGGAGTTAGATTTCCCATTTAACTTATCTCAGGCTAGAAGGTGTTTTCATGTTCTTGACAGTTTAGTAAATGGTTCCATTTCCGAGGTTAAATAAAATAATAATACTGATGTTAAAATCTGACATGCAATTTTCCGAGTCATCCTCGTCCCCCTTCCCCATGCTTTAGGGCAAAGTAATAGCAAGATGGCCAGGGTTCTTACGACAAACATGCTTGCCGGTGGCACTAAAGAACTGCCAAAAGACAGCCAAGTATTTTGTAGTGGGGTGTCTTAGCACAATGCATACTTAAGTATTTAAAATGAATGTATAAATGTGTAGCAATGGTGCGCTTTTTCCAGGTCACAGCTTATACAAAAGTCAATACTGCAAAGTATGAATCAACTTTAGTCCTATCAAGATAAAAAAATACGCATGTGTAAATTTTTCATGTACAAAATGTGTAACGAAATTAAATTAAAAAAAAAATCCAAAACCTACACAGAGAAGTAGTTTTCAAAATTACTCACTTCATTTTGGGAAATAAGGTGCCAACACCTACAATTCTATAACAAAAAACAATGGCAAATCTTAAATTTCCAGCATGTTGTCTGGTGTAGGAAGGTACCACCCTCAGCAATTCTACACTGAACAACAGGTCCACGTGCAGACATTTTGGAGGAAAGGACTATAACAGATGTAGGTGAGAGACAGAACCCAGACAACACACAACATTTCCTCAAGTCCATTTGACCTGTCCTCAGATATGTACATTTTAGTTCATCACTCTAGCTTTTTGCCTTTCTCCCTCCTGTGTTTTTAACATGGGTGTTTTATACTTCTCTCTCCACTTGGGAGGTGTTCAAGCAGTTTGTGTTATCTGATAAGGTTCTATTCCTGCTGTGTCCACCTAGTGACAGTACTCTTAATTCTATGCAAGCCTCAGCAACTACAGTGTACAGAGAAAGGACAAAATATTGCTGCTGACATCACATACCCTCTGCCAATACCTGTTTTAAAAATTATTTTTTCCTCTTCACACACTCTTTCCAGCGTTAGCTGTTGAATATGACCTAGTAAAATTTTCCCCCAAAACCACTTCCTCCTCCACATCCCTTTAAGATGCTTGAAATTATGGTTATTAACAGTTGATTATTCAAAACACTGAGAAAGGACTAAAAAAAAAGCCACAATACTGTACAAATGTATGTAACAAATGCAAGTTATTTAAAGTCCTGTATCTTGCTGATAAAATAGAGACTATGCAAAATGCAGCAAAATCGGGGAGAAAAGTACAGAGTTTCAATTCAACAGTCACGTATCCTGGCGATCCTTACTTTAGATAATGTTACAGAGGCAAATGCTCAAGGAGCAGCAACAGAAATTGTTTTAAGAGTCAATGCAAAAGACGGCATGCTGTATGTCAGATCATGCCCTTAAAGCCATTACATGCCAGAAGAGACTTACCAGTTGTATGGGAAGTGTCAGAAGCCGCATCATAAGGTAATTTCCGAACTAAATTACAGACTTGATTTAGAATAGTTGGTTGAAGACTCAAGTTCAAAACACAAAATAGATTTTAAAAGAAAGAAGTTGAAACGAAATGTCCTTGAGCATTCCAAAATAAGTTATTGTATTTTGACTGGTTTACTTTGTGCTCTCTAAAACAAGGACTTTACTTGATTTTTTTTTTTTTTTCCCCTGCTTGTTCCTTCTACTCAAGATGTGCCTTCCTGGGTTTACTTTCATTTCTGCAAAGCTGGCATAATATCTATTTTCAGAGGTACTTAACTCGCATTAACTAAAACCCAAGAGCTTTAAGTGAAAGTGTACTAAATCCATATGGCTCAAAACCAAAAGTAACAAAGGTGAAACAATCTCTAAGCTAGGCAGCAAAATGCCTTCAAAACAACAGTGGGATAACTTTGTAATGTCATCTTTAATTTTGGTAGGAACGCACCCACATTGTATTTGTTACAAGTAAACGTATCCTGTATTGGGGAAAATATTTCCTATAGTAAAGGAACTCCAAACACAACTGCTCCTATAAATTTGATGAGAACAAGTTAGGGAATAGCCTGATTAGTGAACTCAGCACAGAAAACTCAGAATTTGAGCCTGTGAAAAGCAACTGAAACAATCTTGAAATGGTAAATTAAAAAATGACCCAATATGTGAAGAGAAAGTTGCTGATAAAGAGCTCTTCTGGAAACTAGAGAAGAGCAAATCTTGCTGTTATTTGGCTATGATGGTATCAAGGAAAATGTAGAAGCGCAAAAGAAAGAAAGAAAAAAATTACAAGGCTACTTATTTGGATCTCAAAATCAGCACGAAGTAGGACAAAAATCATGCTTTTCTGAAAAGGAAATGAGCTGCTACCAGACATCCATAAAAGCAGAGAAATCACAATTCATAACCTCAGCTAACCAAGTTTAAAATGACAGCAAATGGATTTAAGTAGAAATCTGGAAAGGTTCACGGAAGTAGATCCGTCGGCAGAAGAATAACCCTTCAATCTTTATGAGTTTTCCCAAAGCGAAGCATTTTGTGATGCATCCTTGCTTAATTATTTCTTTGGTAATGGTTTGAACTTAGAGCTACTTCTGACTGCTACTCTGGAGAACAGTCATAGCTGAACAGAAGGCGGCGACTTACTGTTTTGGTTTTTTTCCCCCCTATCCCTAACTATGCAGATAACTTCCATCAGGAAAAACAAAGAAAAGCAAGCTACACATTGTCCAAAGAAGCCAGCTGCTGTGCAAGCTTTCTTTTCCAATATGGACTAACATTTCATATCAGTTGTCTTTTAATATTTAGCTTCTCTGAGGTGGTAAGATTTACAAACTGAATGTGGCACCGACCATGACTATAGAACAAGACACTAAAATATTTGTTACAGAAGTCTTGCCTTTGAATTCCTGCAAGTATTGTTACTTGTTATAGGGAAAAAACACACTTAATTTACATTTCAGTTATTTAACTGCATTACCTGAAAAAAAGTTATACAAATTATGCGCAAACATTTGTCTCCAATTTCTCCCAAAATAATTTCAACTTCAGGACAAATTCAACAGTGTTAGCAATCTGCCTCTCTGAAACTACGCAATTTCTTCTGTAATCTACTGAAAATTGTAGAAAATATATCTAGTGCTGAAAAGTAAGTATTTTCTGTGTTGTTTTAAGTGCTAGTTTTAAGGCCAAGCTGGTAACAAAACAACCTTACTTTTAATGGCTTTATAAATTATCAGGGCTTGGCTTCCTTTTTAAGCAAGTGTTTTTTAGATTGTAATCACGAGATTGTAAGCACAAGGAAGAACTTTGTAAAAATAAAAACTAAATGCCCTAACAAGGAAATGGCTTGAACAGGTTTTTAGACAATGGTAGGAGTTTCCACCTATAAACTGTTCTAAGTGTGTATACAGGTAATTCTAAATATTCTTGCTATTTTAAATTCATCTTATGAAGAATAAGGCAGTATCAAGCATTTGAACCAAGGCTTACCAAAGAGCTGCCCACACATTGTGTGATAGCAACAAGTTAGGAAAAAGGAATTTAAAAAAATATATTTGAAGCAGAATGGCAAATACAGAAAATATGCCACTATTTAAACAATTGAAATGATGCTGGCAACTATATCAAGACTAATGGGTTCAAAACCATAAATATGATTATGGGAAACCGCACAGGGTTAAAAAAGTGTAACCTGCAAAAAAATAAATAAGCACCATAAGGGATTTCTGTTCTCTGACTCAGTAATATTTTCTTAATACACTGAGTGACAGAATTAAATGTGTTATGTTGTTGAAAACAAGCTAGATAGATCAAAGTAGCATTGGAGAGTCATATGTACAATAAAAATATTTAGAGCGAGTTTGTGCCAGCAAATCCTAGAAGGAAACAAAAGTTTGATAGAATTATAATGAACTTTGATAGTACAAACCAGTCTTCGTATAAATCAAGTATAAAATGAGACTCTGCCAAAGATTATATAGGGGAAACCCAGAAAATGTATTCAGATATTACACTGCTGAGGGATAAAGAAACAGGAAATCTGACTGTATTCCAAACTTGTGACTACCTGAAGGAAATCCTCTGATGCAACACACACGTTTAAATGACTGCCTCGATGAAAACCCGATCACGGAATCCAAAGTATGACAAAAGGCACTACAGTTTGGGAACAAAAATGTCATTCCCTTTTGTCGTGGTTTGGCCTCCGCCGGCACAAAGAACCACGCGGCCGCTCACCCAGCCCTCGCAGCGGCGAGGGAAAATTGGAATAAAAAGGCAAAAACTCGTGGGTTGAGGTAAAGGCAATTGAACAGAACAACAAAGAAAAACCGGCAAACACCACCAATAGCACTGGCAGAGGAATGTACAAACAGGGGGACGGTACCCTTACCGTACCGCACCGCCGCGCTCCCACCGGACCGGACCGGACCCGCACCGCCCCCGCCGGCTCCCAAACTGGGAACTCCCCTCCCCGGCGGCTCCCCCTAAATACTGGGCATGGGTCACGTGGTGTGGGATACCTGCGCTGGGCCAGGTATTAACCCTGTCCCTGCCGGAACCGGGACACCTTTACCGGACCAAACCGAGAACTATGCGCCATCTTCAGTCATATAGGCCCGAGGTGAAGGATTGCAGGAGGGGCCGCTTGAAACAGCAGTTAAACCCTTCAGATATCCCCCAGACCGCTCAAACAAAACGCCTGAGGATATTCCCGAGAGGTTTGGTTTTCCTCCGTGGATAATTCAGAGCTGTTCACCAGCATGACCCCTGGTAACTGAACAAGCTAATTGGGTAAGAGTGCGCTTAGCAGGAGTATCCTTGATTCCTCTTGATCTGCGACACTGAAAAGCCACACTGTAGAAGGGCTCGTGGTGCAGCCCACACACGCTTTTCAGCCCCAAAGCCAACAACCTGGTGTAGGGCGTCCTCATGAGTGAGCTAGCATGTGAACGCTAGTAGCATTAGAGACTATAACACAGTCCCCAGAAGTAGTTAATTAACAGACACTTCAGACGTCTGCATATTTTTCAGATATAGGAAGACATCCTGACTGTACGTATGGGCACGTGTGAGAAAGATCTTCCTCACTATTTACACCAGCTCCAACCTCTTAAGATGTTTGGTGTTTATCCTAACTGGATCTACAACAAGATGTTTAAAAGTGTATTTAAATAAACTATTTATTTAATAAGCACAGTTATTTTATAGAACTATATCAAGACAATCACAAATCTTGGTAAAGTCTCACTTAATCAAGTCAGAGCCCTGTTTTGCAGGGGGTATTTTGCCAAAACCCAATTTTGGCTAGTAACACACAGTTGACAGTAACAGTTTTCATTTGAACAGGTTCATGCCCTTCACTGTTAAGGAGGGGAAAAAAAACCCAAACCAAACAAACCCAAATCAATATAAATATTAAAACATGACAAAAAGCAGATGCTTTTTTTGAACAAACATCACATGCTGTCATATGTCAGAAGGGGGGTAAATACCTAAAAATGACTGATAACCTAAAATAAAAAGGGAATGGGGAGGATTAAATTACCTGAAAGTCATCATAAGGGAACAGTAGCATCTCACGTAAAGCATCATTCAAAATCTGGGTTTTCCTCTGAACAATGACATTTTCATAGTCTATGGGTTCTATAAGCTTTGGTTTTGCCTAGAAAAAAAAAGGAAAATAAATTCAGGTATATTGGGGAAAAAAAGTACAATTGTTGATTCATTTTAAGAAGTTACTCTTTAAAAAATTGGCAGAATGAGACTTCATCAAGAACTTACAGTATTCAAAATGCAGACTTTATGTCACACTATACCATATGGACAAGTGCACCTGACAGTTACAGAGACACGCATGCTATTTGCCTCAGAAGGAAGAAACATAACTATTTCACAAAACACACTAAGTCACAGCTTATCAGAATAATCATGTATGTATTCTCACTGCAAAAAAGATTATAAAGAAATTACTAGTCTCTTACGTCAGCAGTTACCTTTGCTTGCTATTGCACAGAAAGCTTTGATTTGGTTTTAGCAGGGATTAAAACAATCTTAGCTCGAAGCTAAGACTGAGCTTTGTTTTAATTCAGTAGTAACCTGCAGCAGGTGTAGACTAACTGACCTTCCTTGTCAATAGTTTTATCAAAATTCCCATAGGCCATCTCCTTCCTCTTGATTGCACGAGCAGCTTTCTTCAGTTACTATACAATGAATTAAGATTTAAACCCTACACCCCGGTTAAGGCATTACAGCTGGCTGCGCACAGTCAGAGAAAAACCTTTGCCGCGCCAAGCGTTCTGTTACGTGGGCAGACGGCAAAGCAGGTTTAGAGCGAGCTCTCCATGAGGCAGCACCACCTCAGAGCGTGCAAACTAATGCAAAGCTGGACTTACAACCTAGCTTGCACTTTCTGCAACTAAAATTATGCATCACAGTATCCGACATAAAATTACCATTTATTTATTTTATACAATTGGCAATTAGAAGAGTCTTTCCAATCAATAATTTCTTAAGATCAGTGGTTCAAATTTCAAAGTGAGGTATATTAAACGTAGAGAATAACAGCAAGGCCAGCCTATACCATCATTCCAGCTAATCAGTCAAGATGAGACTTATATTTATTTTTGCATAACTTATGTTAGTAATCTTTCAAATTCCAGCTGTACTACACAGAAGAAATACCTTTATGTCAAGCAGTAACTGCTATTAATCATTAGTATATTAATAATATTCCTGAGAAACCACACAGGTGTTTTCTTAATCCAAAAACTAATCAAATAAATTTGTTTTTCAAGAAATTAGGAAAGCTTTAGTCAGAGAAAGTTACCAAAGTTTTCAGGTTTAGTTCACAGGCTACTCAAAAGTTACTTGAGATCCTCCCATATCTACCAACATGGTAGTTTTACCATTAGGCAAAATACAAGAACATAACAGAGCATTAACAGCTGAAAAGGCCAGAAAAGCAAAATCTGGAAAATAAATCCACCAAAAAATGATGAACGCAATGTAGCTTTGTCAACAAAAACATCTATCATTTACAATCACACTGGAAGGATTTACTAAAAATTCATAAGCTGCATAACAACATGCTCAGTACAGACCAGCACAGCTAGGAGACACAGTGGAAAATGATTATGTCAAGCTCGCCATCTTTCTCCTCAGAGATGGAGAACAGCTGTTGAGTTCACTGTACATTGTACTCCATCACATTTTGAGAGCTTAGCACCTGAACAATATAGCTGCTGCTACACCTTCTCCTCTCCTTGGTGAACACGGTTTATAACAAAGTCAAGAACTAACACCCGTGTCCATGAGAAAAGGCTTAGGCTTATGTTCGTGCACACATCTGCGCTGAAGTGGTTGGACCATTTTGACGTAGCTCAGAAAAGCATAAGAGAAGTATGTAAACACGGGCACAAGAAAAGGTGACATTTTCTCTAATGTACTACTTGCACAAAATATTTTGATTGCAAGAAAACTTCCTGCTAAGTCTGACTTTGAATATTCAGACTGCTGCAATGAACCCCAAACTACTGACACCAAGTTGTGCTCCAAGCTTCCTTAGAACTCAGAAGGCCAGATGCACCTTCTTCACCCAACTATTTGACACATTTCCTAGATGCAGGCTCTACCAAATTACCCCTTCACAAAACTGCAGGCTGAACAGTCCCACTGTGCCAGACTGTCAGAACAAGTTCTGATTCCAAAGAAATTCCAGTAACTTCACCTACCCTCTCCAGCTCTTCACCAGGGTAATAACTGTCCAGTATAAATTTGCTTCCTTAAGCACAAGACGGGGATAACGCAGTGTGAAGAACCCCATAAACTTTACTGATATTTAAATGAAGTACAAGATAACACTTATAATTCAGAAAGCCGGACACCCTTTGCTCACCTTTTCTCCCACTTCTGATGTAATTAACGGCTCGCTCTCTACCTACCCAGGCAAGCAAGATGCTCACCAGTCAGTCACTGAGCTTGAGCTTTTGTGCAGTACACTCTTACATCAAAACAAGGTTTAGATACTACTGCAGTACTATGGCCAAGTCAGTCCATTTGGTCAAGTTGGCCTTTCCCATCTGGCCATTCCTTCTGAAGAGTTTGTCATGAGAAACGATACGCAACACGCTACCGCGACAGGTCGATTTGAGCGTGGTGCAGGATGACTGACCTTTAGGAGAAACAAAAATAAATACTCCAAATTAAACTGAGCCTAAGAAATGGGTAGGGGGGAAAGACCACTTGAGTTGCATATACAGTCTCTTCTGTTAGCTAAAGATTTGGCTTAACAATGGGCTTGAATTAATTGAAAGGAGGGTTGACACTAGAAGGATGCGCTGTCTCTCATGGCACATTCCTGAGCCTTTTCACACTGGTACCAGCAACCGAAGTCGTATTTTGAGACAGAATAGGAGCGATCTGATTTTATTGGGTTCCTC
Source organism: Chionis minor (assembly GCA_013398295.1). NCBI lineage: Eukaryota > Metazoa > Chordata > Aves > Charadriiformes > Chionidae > Chionis > Chionis minor. Next base: position 360,825 of record VZSF01004620.1, read on the forward strand.
CCAACCAAGCGAGCTTTCAGCCAGACTGGCTCTCTGAAATGCTGCCTCACCACCTGTGCCAATAGATGGGAGCCAGTGGGACCCTTTCAGAAACAGGAGAGATTCAGATTAATAAACAGAATGTGAAACTCTGTCCTTAACAAAAGCTGTTGCAAAAGCATTTTTGAATTCTGTTACTCAGCTTCAGTGCAGATCACAATTTTTAAAATGTCCTTAAAAAAAAATTTAGTTCAGGCCACATATTTTAATATACTTAAAATACAATTTGGGAAACCTTTTAAAGGAAAGAAGAAACATATACATGGTCAATACAGTCAGAAGGTTCACGTAGCAGGACATCTACTGCCTGAGCTAGCAAGCAGATAGATCATAGCACCAATTCTGCTAACTAGTAGCAAAGGAAAGCTGTCACCTCAAATTGCTAATGGATTTTCATGTGGTGCTGCACATGGTCATCATTTTCATCCTTTTGTCCTTAGTACTGAAGAGTTACATCCATCCTCCTGTTAATTCTCTTGGGAAGGCAACAGGCAACAGACTGGCAGAAAACTATCTCTGGCTCCTCTTATTTTATGAGCAAAAGTAGAGGAAAAGGATCACTTTTAAAAGCAGTATAACTAAACTTATTTCATGGGCGTACACACACAAAATCACTTCTTTAGCACAGCTAATTCAAAACCCAAAGGTGCATATACTGCAGCTTCAGAAAGCGTAGCATGTGACCCTATAGTCACAAAACAGGTCCACCACAACCATTAAATTGATAAAAAAGGACCTTAAAAGAAAATGAGCTTAGCTCACCTTTTGCTTGCGTGTTGTAAATGCAAGATTAAAAAAGGATCCTCCCTCATTAGAAGCTTTTTAAGAATCTAAAGCTCTCTGGAGCTGAGGTCCTGAATATACACCTCTCTAAGTCAATGGGACACAGAAAGAGATAGCAGTACCAGAAAACCACACCATCTTCCTATTTAATCAGTAGAGTACCTAATTTGCAGAAATACCATTTCTGTAAAAATTCATGAAGAATTTGCTTCCCCAAGTTTCTCTAAAGTGTTACTCATTTCTTTCTTAGTCATTTGTCAGATTCAAAAGGAAGAGGACGTTTTATCAGTTTGAACCAGATATGAAAAAAAGAAAACAATAAACATAACACTGACATTGGCATTTAGCCAAACATACACCACCACAAGGAAGCAGATTCTTTCTCAAGCTCTTCTTGAGAAAAAAAAAAGATTTTCCGGTCTATTATTTCATGTAATATAAAAGATGCTGGGTAGATACACTATTGTTGAATACGTTTTATGGCCCAGCTGACACAGATCAAACTCAGTACAGTCAAAACTGCAAAATCAAGTCTACAGGCACTAACAGTAAGTCTCTCAAACCAGGCTTAACTTCCCATATTAATTTGCAAGAAACAACATTTTTATTTCCGTAATCTAAGAAAATGCTAAGAGCATAGGTCTTCATAGGGTCCAGCATTCAAACTAGCCAATGCCATATCTGTAGGAAGATAAAACAGCAAAGTATCTGCCATACTGCTTTAATTTTTGCCAGTGTATTATAGGTATGGAAACTTAACAGAAATAAGAAGCATTTCAAAACAGCAGTCATGACACCAGCATGGTAACGATTTTCATCTGCCAGAGTATGGTTTACATACTTGGACAAGCAATGTCAAAAGCCATCAGATAAAAGGAATTTTAAGTTTGGAGTTCAATGATTGTCTACAATATATATTACAGAAAAAACAGTACAATACTTTATTTTGTGTGTTTAAATTGAGATAAATGTTATCTCTCTCTTGTCTTCTCACAAAACAAAGGATGGTCAGGTCAAGAACACTGAGTATTCCTAGCCTCAAGCTACGGAACATCATTTAGTTTATAAAAACATATTTAGCACATACATCTGCAAATTAACAAGTCCCCATAAAGAGCAGAATAGAGCTACAAGCTCTAGCAGGCAACACAGCCTGCAAGTTGATGAATATATGGCTTACATATTTCTCAATATTGGCTTGAGAGAAGCCACTTTGGACAAATAATAATACTTAACACCAAACATGGGTAAACAGCTCCCTGTATCTTATTGTCCCATAACCACAATAAACTCAAAATAAATTGCTGGGGTTGAGTTATTTTTTTAATCAACTTAAATATACATTCAAAAAACTGTATGTACCCTAGAGCTTATTCTTAAATATTACATTGCTCATTATCCCCTTTCTTAGATACAGTTAACTTTGTGATGTAAACTTTGGGGCAGTGGGAAGGAATAAGCTGCTATAGGTTTACGTGGAAAAACTACCACTATGCATACATTTAAGCTACAAAATTGCCAGCATTGACAAATTCAAAACTTTAAACTCTAGGACTAGAAAGAATGAAATGCATTGTCACCTGTTCTCATGCTTACATAAACAGATCAGAAGTGTGTCTTGGGGCTACAGACACAGACTGAGCCATATAAAGAAAGACCAGACAGTTATACAGGCTTCTTTGCACAGTGTTACTTTAAAAAACAATAATTTATTTTCCCTTCCTCTCCCTCCCCGCCTTTAGTTTAACCTGAAAGCCTGAAAATTCCTGTTCTGTTGTGCACTCGAGTCTCCAGGGGGCTGTAAGAGAAGAGAATAGGGGTTTCCAAAACTCCACGAACACAGTCTAAATTACAAAGCATCATGCTTTTACTTGTAAGAAACCGTTGATGGTCAAGCTCCATTTAAATACAAGAACATCTTTCAGAGTTCAAACATTTTGATAAGACCTTCTTCTGTACTGCCAGTATTTACCTCAGATTGTTAATACGGATGCAGTTCTAGATGTTTAATTTCGAGCCTCCTCTGTGATTTGCTTTGCCTCCAGGTGCAGAGTAAGCACGCTGTGTCCTGTGACATTCTCTCATCAGCACAGAAACTTCTAACACTAGAATCAGACGAGTTCAGGTGTCTTATATTTTATATTGCCAGTGTGTTTTCAAGCAGAAAGACGGCCTCCAGAAGTTCCAACTTCCAGACACATCGTCTGATTTGATAAGCAGTTACTACTTCTGACTATCGAAATGCGACTGGACAGCACGTGTACTGATCTGGTAACTTCTACCACAGCTAGCACAACAGCAGTTCAGCCCAAGTAAGGTTTTGAGGCACCACCGGGAAAATCTAAATGCTTTTTCCATGGGCTCTTCTTGCTTGTTAACCTCAAAAGCAAAGTTATGACACGATCTAATTTAAATCACAGGAAAACAAGAGAGCACACGTACTAGTACTCTGGCATTTAAAACAGCAGATGACTCCTTTTGTGAACCTACCCACCTATAAAGGAAAAGTTAATTGAGGTGCAGCCCTCAACCGAATAACACTGTTTCAATATCACATGGGATGCTTAAAGTTATAAATACTCAGTTCCCTCTATACTCTAGCAGACTCTCAGTGAACCACATTTAAAAGAATTAAATGAATACCACAAACACCTTGCTGCTTCCTTGAAGTCCTGACAGCTGATTCCATCTCGTCTTTATAAAGAATACTCAATAAACTTGAGCGCTAGGTAAATCACAACATAATTGTCCATATAAAAGGAATATATCCACACTTGAAAGAATGTTGTAGGCAACAGCCGATGAGAAGTATTACTAGAGTAAACCAGAAGCCTCCTTTTCCAAACACTTACAAGGATTGCTATCCCATACAATTCTAAGGTTTTCAATCCAGAAAACAAGATCTGCCATTTACATTTTGTTACACCAACTAGCAACATTATCATATACCTTACTGCACCCTATGAGCTAGGTGAGAAAATACCTACTTTCACTGTGGCAGTAGAAATCCACTGTAACATCACAACCCAATGAAATAAAAATGGACCCAAATGTCGGTGTTAAATGAAACACAGTGCCCTACTTTTTGCTTTGTGCCTAGCGGTACACTTAGTGCACAGCGTCCTTGCACCATTTCATCTACTTTTCCTCAATAAACTCGACACAAGCACAAGCAAAAAGGGATATTATACCATCTATAATTATATGCCATATATACGCTTGTCTATATATGTAACAGATTAAGACCAAAATAGCAGCTGAATTGCAAAGACATTTTTTATGTGACCTATGTGGAACCTAAATGTTCTTCCCTTGAAATATTGACCTTTGTTTTGAATGCACCCACTTAATCTGAAAATGAAAATGAGGGAGGGCAAACACTGGAGGTATGTTAATCCATGAACATTTAATTAAGTAGTATCTGGAAAATTATAAGAATGTACTTCCTAAATGTTTTTTTTGTAAACACAGTAACGTTTTATACTTCTTTTTTTTTAAGTAAGTACGTACGCTTGCTGATCAACTGCAGTACTCTAAGTATCTGCAGAAACAGTAATATCCTCTCTGAGTATTCATGGGGGAATAAAAACAGTTCTAAATAAAGTTAAACATTCCAAAGGCAGGAAAGCACACACAAGATTAGCTCATATTGTACTGATGAAAATCTGGACCAGAAATCAGAACACACCCATACAAAAAAAAAAAACCCACACTTTACTAACAGCTGCTCTGAATAGAATGAAACTAAAGAAAACAGTGTAAAGGAAAAGAAAATTTGTATTACTAACACACATGTAAGCTTTCAGTTATATACAGTAACAATTCCCATAAAGTTGCAGATGTGTATTACTAAATATAGGGAGCCAAAATGTTTTAGTTCAATTCTTAAATGCATGACATGAAACTCAAATACAGGGGGGGACCATAATTTTATCATCGCAGCTCCCGCTAACTTCAACCACAACCAGACAAATACAGAGGAGACTCATCCTTTAATTCAGCAATTAAGTACAAGATGTTACTAAGTAAAACTGGAATTTAAGTAAGAACTATCAAAGCACTTCCTTCTACCGATATATAAGTTATTAGTTTAACAATCCTCCTCTGTTATTTGAAAAGGTTTATTGTCTTAGCTGGAGAGAGTTGGTGGATTCATTACAGCTTGCTTATTATGTTCTCTTGCTGTACTATTAAAATTCCAACAGAACTAAGTGTGTAGTGATATAAAAAAAAAAGTTCTTATTTGATTACTTCCCCCACATATAGAAATATTCCCTTTTCCCTCACTGGGAGCTACTTTAAACTTTCAGATCTTAAATAATGTGCATTGAAGGCATTGAAAAATAGATCCTTTAACAGAAGTACATCTTAATTATTTAGACAGTTCTCAGAATGTTTAAGTAAAATTTAACTGTTACACATACAGTCTTTAGAGATTTCAAGATATGCTGGGCAGTTAAAAAACAGAGGTGCTAGAATGGATTTTAAAGCATAAGTAGTTTTCATGCTAGGTTCGAAGAGCTGTACAACTGTGCTAGACAGAACAGACACTGAAAAGCAGCTAGTACGAAAACCAAATTCCAAAGTCACACTCAAAAAGAACCAAAGATTTGGTAAACCAGAACAGCAAAAATTAATAAAAAAGGCAGACAACACAGAAGAATCAAACCTAAATATTAACCACACCTTCTTCACAAGTAAGAATGCTGGAACTTCTCATTAGCATCAGATTCAGAAGTTTTTCACCGGCAGTCAGAACTGGAATTATTAAAGGGAAAAGACAGCTTGTTTAAACAATTCTTACCAGCACAACCACAGGACTTTCCACTTCTACTTCACAAGGACCTGCATCCTTGCATTGCTGCGGAGACTCTATAATAAGCTCTTTCTTAGGATTTCTGTTTGTTCTTGCCTGCATTCTTTGATCGAAAATACAAGCAGCAGCAAAACTGTATGCTTTTTGGCATCAAAGTCATGAACATGCCAGTGATCCAGTGAAAACAATAGCTTTTTCCCTGACACAAACAGCAGAAAGTACAAAGTAGACTAACTTCTCAGCTGCAGCTTGCTAAATCTGTCATGGTAGGAATACATGACAGACAAAGGCCAGCCCCTAAGCACGTTGTACTCCTCTGGAAAAGAGAAAAAAAAAAAAAGAGGTGGATCCAGCCTTACGGTTATGAGTCAAACACAAAAGAGAATGTGCATTTCTAAAATGACCATGTAAAACAGTCCAAGTCTTTTACAGCACTTACAAAATCAAGACTTCAATATTTTAAAACATTTTTACCGTAAATTTTAGCCACGTAGTGACAACTGGACCTCTTTAGAAGTATAAACCCCTAAGTGTTACCTTTTTTTTTTTTTTTTTTTCACATTACTATCACTTACTCTGTACTATCAACAACCAGCCACTAACCAAGTATATTCTCCAGGACCAATGCCCCAGACAGATAAGATGCTCTTTTTTGGGAGTAGGGTGGGGATGCTCTTTTTAATCTTAGTGCTAAATCTGTATTAAAAATTTACCTTAACATCAAATTGTCTTCAGAGTAAAAATCTTACATACTCTACAAAGATACTAACTGAAAAATAAAATTAAAGACCCCTCTTTATACCTTCAACTTTTAAGAACTTAACTCTTCAAGTAAACTACCAGTCCTCCTCAGCCTCCTTCCTCACTTGAGCCACTTAGCTCACTTTTTTCTTGCACATTATTAATGCTCTTAGCTCACTCCTCCCTCCTCAGAACCCTCCAGCATGGTAGATGTCCATCACTGAACATCCTCCAAAAAAGCCGCTGGGAAGACAATGCAAGAAAATCTTCCCACTTTTTGACTGAAACGAGAAGAAAAGTGAGAAGACTTGAGAGAACCTCAGCTCTCCAGCCATGAAGACCAGCCAGCCATCACTTGGTGTTTTTAGCTTCCATAGGAAGCACAGGATTTTCTTTTTGCTGACAGTACAAAACACTTGGGAGGGGAAGGGGTCTCGTCTTCTGAAGAGTTTTCAGAAGGGTTTCTTCAGAAGGCTACACAGTGCTCAGTGGTTAGTATCTTCCATTCCTGTCCTTAACTGCAACATAAACTCAAGTCATGCTTCAACATTGCTTTTGTAATCCAATCTACTCTCCTGCTATACTGCTACTTACAGACACTGTTCAGCATACACACACTCACAAAATAAAGGCAGCAATTTTTATTGGGATGGTATCTGTACAATTCTTTAGTCTAATACAAAGCAATTTTGTACACAACCTAGTTGACATTTTCTGTAATTTTGAAGGTTTGACTAACCTAGCTCCCCCATGCAGTAGTTTTAGTATAGGATTGTATGCTAAATTCCTCCTGAAAAAAAGTGGACTGTGATGAGCAGTTTTCTCCAGGTTTTGAGAGGGGTATTTTGATTTTCCCTTTGTTTCTTCTTAACACGAATGAGTTGCAGCCTCCAAGTGCACAAACCTCAGTGGCTGTATATGCCAAACAAAAACACATCTGAGAGAAAATTCAACTCCTCAGAGAAGCACATCCCTATTTTAGACTCCCTGTCCAGTAGAGCAACCAGGCAGCTGTGGAAACTAAGCCACCACCTTCATTCAATTCTCAAGTCTGCTCCACTTCTTCAGACAGTTAATTATCTCATTTCAATATAACTGACATCCTAAATTTAACCTGACATGAATTTTTATCTATTCTCTAACAGAAGAGAAAGTCACCTTAATCTGCAGAAAGCAGATTGAGATATGGAGAAGCTCAAATAGCCTCTTTTATTGCTAGCATTTTTAAGAAGGCACAACTTTAGGCACAGGTTTCTTACCCGTCAGACCTAACATAAGATGTTAATATCCCTCTCCCTTCCCCTTCTCTCTGCTCTCACACCTGCATAAAATACTGTTATTCCAGCTTCCTGCAATCATGAAATTGAGTCTGACCAAGAGGTTTGCCATCCCACCCACAATGCAAGCACATTTCTAAGGAGTGGACTGAAAGAAATTATAAAATTAACTATTAGTCAATAAAATAACAAATCACTATGCTTCTGTCTTTTTCTCTAGGAAAAACAAGTTCAATGCATTCACCTTCTAATCAGTCTCCCTAATACACAGACACCGAACTCCAGAAAACAACACTCTACAAAGCTTCTTTAAGAGTTAAGAAGGAAACTAGCAGTTTAGTCCATTTTACAAAAACAGACCTTCCTGTGTAAATTAAGGTAGACAATAGTTCAAGAACATGTAGTTACACTTCACTTTTATTTTGCACCAGCCCCTTTTGTTTTCAGAAAACGGAAGTACAGAACAGCTTAGACTAAATTATACCATTACTTGAGGATGCAGCTGCCAAACAGGAATTTGTTTCATTGAGATGGGCTGCAATTATACTTAACTGTGACCAGAAATGCACAACCTTATTATGCACAAAGCACTTGCAAACACTCATACTAATAAAGACTTAAAAATATTATACACTTTAAATAGTATTTCTTCTGGGTAATTTAGCAAAAGGTTCTACTTTTAAAACTACAACACTGTTTTATCCTGGTCAGGTACTTCTCTTGAATGCATCAGGATTACTTTAGTTTAACATAAATGTGACTCTATTCCCCCATCATTCTCCCTATTCTTCTAAAAAAACATGACGAAGGACAAAAAGGCAGCCAACAAGCCAAGATTTTTATAACACCAGTTTAAAAATACAGAAGTTATTTTTTCCTAGTGAATGGTTAATGTAATTTCTAGCTTGCATTTCATTAACGCACATGTACCATTACAGGAGGTTCTTTTATTTAACAACAACAGAAGTGTGAAGCAGTACCTCCGGAGCTATATCCTGCATTATATAGACCTTAATTGCTAAATAGATGTGCATTTCCAACATTTGTTTTCTGCTGAGGACTTAGTGATTATGTCAATAATTTAATTCCCAGAAAAATACTTGAGGGCGGAGGGGAGAGGGCAGGGGGGGTTGCACGTCCTGTATATGTGAAAACAGAGGGATTTGATATCATTTACTAAAACCCTACATTTGTTCTCTACTCCGCTGTGGTTCTTGAAATTCCTGGCAACTCACAGCATCTCTTAAGAAATAACTTTCAAAAATGAGAAGGATGGATGAATGGAGGTATTTTGATGCTTTGTTTTGTTGGGTTTTTTTTTTTGTTGTTGGTTGGTTTTTGGGTTGGGTTTTTAAGGCAGTAGCTCATACGAAAACATGGACCCACTTTAGCAGAATGACAAACACCATTAAAAACCAATACTTCTTGCTCTCATCTGTATTAGCGAGAGATACTCCAGGACTGCCCTCCCACACTTGGCAGTCTGCCTTGCAGCTGTATTAAAGGCATAAAATTTCACGTCAGTGGAAGATTCCACGTTGCAGCTATACATATCTCAATATCGCTGAGTTTCATAAGTGACCAACAGATACAAGCTTGCCCTGGAAGAATATATGCACAAGTTCAAGAGAAAGGCTCAGACAGCTGATGGAATACAGCATGCAATTCACCTGGCGACTCCCTGCCATACCCACTGCATTCAGATAAAATACAAAAAGTCATAAGAAAGTCACTTAGGAAGACTCACTCCTCCTATGGCAAATCCTGCAACTGTGTTAACTTGCAGTCCTACCAATAGGGAGTATATTCTCTAGCAAGAAAGTAATTCGAAAAAAGAAGAAAATAATCTGAAAAGAGGAGGAGAAAAGAGGAGGAGAAAAGAGGAGGAGAAAAGAGGAGGAAGACACAGTTATGAGTGTGCTATGTATTACCCAACTTTTCGTGTTGTCAACATTATAAGTAAAATACTCCCATTTTACTGACTTGCCTTGGTAAATCAAGAATTAATCCCATTCTGGAACAGGTAAAACACAATCCCTCTTTGGAGAGGCATCTCTATATCAAAATGTATCATACAAATCTCAAATTTTGTATTACAGTTAAAATTACTCTCAAAACATTATTTTTAGGGAGAGATTCAAGTAGGACAGGACAAAGATGCTGAGATACTGCATAGAAGAGGTCTCTATATTAGTAGGTTGCATTGATGAAAAAAGATAACACCAACATGTATTACTTACTACTCAAGAAGCTGGACTAAAAACCTGATCTGCCTGTATTAGTGGTGGCACAAAGTTAAAGGATTCTCCCAGTCACTGCCTCTTTTGGGTCCATAAAGTTTTTGTACAATGCATTTTTTAATAGCTCTTTATTTCATGGGATAAGAATTTGGCTGAAGTTGTTAACACCAACATGGCATATCTCATTAATATCCCCCAGACAGACATTACTATCCAACACGTAAGATACAGTACCCTAGTTTGGACACTCTTACTCTGTGACAAATAGAAAATAAAATAAGCTTAAAATCACAGCAAAGCCAAGCAAAATACAGATTAACTGAAGTCTTGTCCGTGTCACTGTTTTGCATACTGTTATCTATGAAGTATCAACTTCAGGTGCACTTGTTTGACTCACTGGTGACTAATTAATTTCATACCACCTTAGCAGGTATCTTTCTGTCTTCGGGGAGAATCTGACTTCCTTATGGTCCCAGGGGAAAGAAGAAAGAAGAAGGGTGAAAAAAAAAAAAAAAAAGAGTAGAATTTAGTCAGGAGACTTCAAGACTAAAATCACAGTTCTGCTAAAGGATTTAATTATTGTTCTGACATGCCTCCTTAGAGATAGGACATGTACCAGCAGACTGGCTGTGAGAACAGTATTGGACTAAAGATGGCTATTTTCTACCTAGACAGTACCTTACAATTATCAGAAACTAATAGGACAGCACAGACACCAAACCAAAGACAAAAAGCGAGTCAAAACCCCAAGTCAGAAGATCTCTCAAACTGAACCAGTTCTGTGGCAAGCAAGCCTGAGATAGGGGTCTTCCCACTACGTAACACCAATCTAACAAGACTTCTTCCAGGAGCAATTTGGTCCTTGAGGAGATTGTAAATTCACCTCTTCTTGTCATTGAGCTGACATAAAAGCGCATCTTGGTTTTCCTCTGTGGTGAAATACAAACCTGTCTTGGACTTCACACTGTAGAGTTCCAAGAAGCAAGAACATTGCAAGAGTTAGCACTTGGCTCCCAGCTTTACTTTAATTGCATTTAATTTCATGACAGAATAGGATACCTGCATCTGTAGACAATTCAAACAAGCATTTCAGGCTGTTCCTAAAGCAAGTGGAAAGAAGTATTAATCAGGAAGAAAGAGCAGAGAAGCCAACTCCTTTCTGTGCGTTCACTAAGCCTAGACTCTAGTCTTGAAAGCACCACTCATGCAGCTTCTCCACCACAGAAATCTTCTTCCCATTCCTCAAGATCATATAAGGCTTTAAAGGGGGTTGTTGTTGGGGTTTTTTTTTTGTTTGGTTGGGTTTTTTTGGTGGGTTTTTTTTTGGGGGGGGGTGTTGGCGGTTGGGGAGTTTTGTTGTTGTTATTTGGGGTTGTGTTGTTGTTTGGGGTTTTTTTAACTCCAGATATTTTGTTTTCTTTCAAAGAAGGCTATCCAGCTCTGCCAAGATCCCCTACTGCTACATTCAAAGGAAACATGTTTTCTACCTGGATGCAACCTAATACCACACGTTTGGGGTCGTATCTTTCTGTGCTAGTCTAACATATCTTATGATGGACGAACAATGACTTATGCATACAGACTTGAGCAACTATCCTCAGATTTTCTTAAAGAATTTTTCCTGAGAATACAATGTTTGATCTTACATTGTGCATGCCAGTGCACTGAGTGCCTGCCAACCCGCGTCTGATGTTCCTCTAACATGCATCCTTCAAAAAAGTGTATTTGCCACAGGAACTACATGTTTGGTGTATTTGTGCTGCACTTTCGCCTGCTGAGAGGGCAGAGGGATGCCAGAGATGGACATTGGAGCATCCTTCCCAAAAGAGCCTAATGAAAGGTCAAAACAATAAAAAAGTCTACAGAAACCATCAGGAGACTTAGCCAAAACTACAAGCCAGCACATAAGACACCAGGTTTTTATTCACCCAAAGTAGTAAGATGAAAGGAGATAAAAGAAGTGCTTTCATTCAAGTGACCCATGAGAAACTACGCAGCCGCGAGATGCGGTACTCATACATGTCTCTTTCTTCCTTATTAAGAGGCCTAATGAGGTCTAATGCTCCAGTAGCTGATGAATAAAAGCCATTTGTAACACAGTTACAAGTTGAAGCAAGTTATGAGAGTGAAATTACAGACTAAGCCATACAAATTATCTGTGCACCATTACAGAATTGCTGCATAAGCTGTTTAAGCACACTAAAAAAAAAAAAAATCAACTTCCACTTCCTCAGAAGAATTACTTCCTCAGAACTCTTGCCTTTATGTATTTCTACTAAACTTTTCTACTTTAAATAAGCAAGTTGATATTAATTTATTAATTCAGACAGCCTTAATATAAGGCCTTTTAATAAAAGAATTTTTTAAGGTTTATTTTTAAACACCTCACGTTAAATCAAGAAAAGTATTTTTTGAAAAATGATAAACATATAATTTAACATTATTCTGAAATCAAAATATTTCCAACTTGAACGTCTACCGTGGAGTTATTTCCAGAATGACACAGCTCACTGCTTCATTAATCAATCTTCCCACGTGCACAGACTTTGTTATATCTTAAAGATATCACAGTTTATTAATAAAGCAAATGACTCATAAGCAGCACAGAAAGCAGTCACACAAAAACTCAGTAACACCTAACGATGACGTTGCTGTCAAGTCAACAGGTGACACAGTTACTAAAATATAAGGTTAGTGGTTCTGTTTCCAGCAAATACCAAAATCTGTTCTATTAAAAGCCAGACATACGCAGAATGCCCTGCATTTCTTCTCAGGAATTGTGTAAGCACAAATTAAGTAACAGTTATTCAAATTAAGGATATTTTCCACATCAGACTTAATAAATTAAAAGACTACTTAAAATTACTAGGCCACATCTTGCACACGCTGTTGCTATTAAACTACCTTAAGTAGGTTTACCAACTACAAGGTTCTAAAGCTTAGTGAGAGAAATGGCAGCGTTGAATAGGCCATTAGACGCAAACTGAGCCAAAAACCTATCAAGCGTGGAAAGAAAGCCAGTTGCTTTCTACAATCTTCAGACAAATACAAAGAAAAAAAAATGTTAATGTCCTTCAGCCCAGTCTGTCTCACTTTAGAATTTTCTAGCTCCTCCATCGGCATTGCTAGCACACTCACCTCGCCTCTTTCTTCACTGAATACTTCACGGGGCTTATGAGCAAACCCCAAACTTTTAAAATGCTGTTAGTTTTATTGCCACCACATCATTCTCCCTTGCTCATTTTCCATCTTTGTCTACCATCTGAAACAGCCGTCTAGGCCCTAAACTGTACGGTAGCACTTCACTCTTAGATAGTCATTGGTTATACTGTGATTACCAAAAAATGAAATTTGAATATAAAAATAAAGGGCTTGGAAAAAACCCCCTCCTAACTCTAAGATACTGCAGCACAGCAGAAATAACATGTGATATCCCACTGAGAATGGATTTAAAAAAACCCACGGGAAAATCAAAACAAAGTAATGTAGATCAAGCATACAAACCAATATTTTGGAACTGTATCCTTCAACTTACTAAAAAATTAAACAGGTTTGAATGTTTTCTCAATATCTGCAAAAAATAATATGCCCTAGGTGGTCATTTGGAGGGAATATATTGTCATTAATTTCATTTCATTAATTTTGATGAAACTTTTAATGGTATCTCAAACTAAATCGATAATCTTTTACAAAAATAATTTATTTTTATCCACGTGAACATAAGGACCCTAAGAGATCCTATGTTCTAGCAAGATAAAGTGTATGTGACGGGCTAGAAATGTTCCCAAACATAAGACACAGCATTTTCATTTCAAGTGTGAATGACATCAAATGGATAGAAATAAACTGCGCTCCTGAGAAGACATTCTCACCCAGGCTTAATTTTATCTTTCCTTCAAACAATCGAAAAAGCAGACCTGCTTAAGATAAAACTTTAATTAGACTTTAGATATAACCTCCTGGCTTCTGGATTAGAGGGTAAATAAGAAAAACATATGCTAAATCAACTACTTCTGCCTCCTTATTTCTTTACAGAACAGGAGATTTTTTCCTTCAAGGAACTACTTCCTGAGAGCTTTCTGTTCACAGGAAGTCTTCACAGATTTTCAACACTGGTTTTGCAATAGAATCAACGTGTTCTTACATTAAAGAACTCTCTGAAATTCACCGGTGTTCTGACAACAGCTCTGTATCAGGAGATATTTGATCCAAAAATAGATAGACAGCCCAGAGAGCAGGTACAACCAAAAAGGCAGAGGTAAAAAAATCACGGCTCGAATATGCGTTACAGCACAGACAAACAAATCGGTGAGGCGATACACCCATGCTCGCATCTGTTGCAACAACTGCCAAAAGAAAAACCAGGGATGCGACATACTGCCGCTCTCCTTTGGTCTTGGACATAGAGCTTCTTTTTCAGAGAAGAGGATTCCTGTAGCCTTCACCTCCCTGCACGGCTTCTCAGTGAGAAGCAAAGTAGTTTCTCCCCCTGAAAGCAACCCTCTTCCCAGCGGGGGAAGAGCTGGCCAAATTAGCTTTTATAGCAAAGACTGCAAATATTACATGATTTAAGAGTTCTATGTATATACTTAGATGGGTTTCATAAAATCACTTGTCACTGCTGACAGGACCATGGTATCTTTCCCCCTCCTCCACACTTCAGAGGATCCTGCTTTCCACTCTTGTCAGTGGATGGTCAGTTAATAACTGCTCCCCACCCTCAGACAACGTCTCAGAAAGCGACAGCCAGTGCCAGCTCTCGCTTATCAAGAGTGTGACCTGTTAATGAAGTTCCTTTTATTTTTCTTGTAAAATTCTGACTTTTATTCTCATGGACTACGCCAGTCCAGTACAATCAGCAGGAAGTCATTGACCCCTCAATTCTGCACACTCTTCCATACTAACCTTCAGGTATTTATCTCAGGAAATCCTTATCTTGATCCACCACTTCAAGTGCAACAAATAAAGCCATATGGGAAAACAAAAAACCCCAGTATCATTATTTAAAATCATCTAGGAATTTTGGAGTTGGGGGAAAAAGCCCTAAGTGACAGGTGTGGAGCTTTGGTTGTAAACACCAGACTAAGCATATTTTGTGCTTAATCTTGCCAGTTTGCAAACCAATTCTGTAGGGCTAAATTAAATATAAATTATTGCCTGAACAGTATCACATGAAACAAAAAAGAAGGGGAAAAAACTTCAAGAAATTTTCACTGCTACCTTCAAGCTACAATAATTCATATTAAATTTTTTAAAAAGTATTTCTAAATTCACTCATCTAACTAAGCGTAGAATTTAAGGCCAGTAAAGGTATTAAGTCCTAAATTCAACAAAGTACAATAATTATTGAAAGTATTTATTGCCCGGAGTTTAACAAATGTCCAGTAACCCTGTGTATGAGACTAACTTAAAAATGGCTAGCAGTGTAAAAAGGCTTCTAATACCTACAGGAAGCCATTTTATTTTTAATATCAAACCATATTAATAATTTATAAAATGCAATACATTTTATAATAAGGGTAATATACATACTTTAAGTTATTTTAAGCTTCTAAAGATAGTTCAGATTATTCTGTATTCTTTCCTGGAAGCTTATGTGTATGTATCCATGTATAGAAATACATACATATGTGTGTGTGCACATATGTATACATATTTGTGTGTATATACACACATAGATACACAAATACACACACCCACACCCCTTTTTTTGTTATATTTGAGTTCAGCAAGAAAGGATCTGAACAACAAAGCTTTGTGAAATTCCTAAAGGCTTTCCATAACTGCAATTGCACAGCGTGGGTACGCCAGCAGGCACTACAAGCTTGTCAAAATCTATCCAGTTATTTCAGTGTACCACACCCCTCTTTTTCCAACTATCTAGCCAGTGACAAAGCAATTAATTAGTAACCCCAAATTATTTTAAATAAATATTTAAATCCTTAACTAGCCCTAATTCTGAAGCAAGCAGTGCACACTAGCTATTACAATTCCACCCCCTCAAGCCTAAATGCAATACAACTGACGCACAAACACGTCATTAACCTGGGGGGTACAAAGAAGACAGCCTCACTTTAAAGCCTGTTTTCTTTGCATCAGACAACACCTAAAAAAGCCTATGAGAGCAAAGTGGGTTCAGAAAGCAGTTATTACTCCCTTTAACCATTTTTTCCTTCTAGAATCCTCCTGTATCCCTTTCAGCAAGTTAAACAGAAACAGAATAGTTTCAGAGAAAACAAAAAAAGCCAAAAAAAACCGTACTCAAACCCATCTGAAAAAATAAACCTTAAATCCTGGGTTACTGTTTTCCCAGCAATGCATTCCTTAGTTTTTCCAAGTAACGTAATCATCTGTTGTTCTTCAATTGAAGTGCCAAATACATTCCAAGAGTATGCTTAGAAAGATCAAACAGCAATCTCCTACAACAATCCTGTTTATGGACTGCAAATTCTTCAGAGCTATCAATACACGTCTAAATGATATAATGAATATGAGTCATAAGCTTTAACATTACATCTGCATGCACACGTGTATTACATGTTACATACATGCATTAACATCCTACAATATCAAGACAAGCTATATTCACATCTGTACACCCTAGATGTTAAATAAACATGGTATACCAGTTTTAGTTTATCTTTCAATTAGCAGATAAAATTATTAATGAAATAAGTTTGTATTTACCAGAGATGAATGAATCAATATTCCTGAATCTTCATTTGGCAAGCTGAACGCTGTGTATTCAAGGGCATTGTTTTCCCCTTGCTGTTTGCAAATATAACCACAGTTTCTCTCAAAAACTGTACGAATGCCTTTAAACAGAACCACACTTGTAGTGCAACCCATTCCAAATCTGTTGAATTTTGCATTTCTAGCAGCCCTGATTGCATTTGCAGAATGTCTTCTTCCTTTGCTGGACTCGAATAATTTTCCTGTGCTTCACAGAAATATTTCTTCGTACCTTCTTCATTACGTCCGACATTTAGTATGTTCCTCAACTAGAAATCATCAGCTACTGAAATGTAATCCTATTTGCTTAAGACAAACACTGCCAAAAATCCAGCCGCAGAAGACAAAAAAAATCAGAGGGTGATGAAAAGCAAAGGATACCCCAGCTGTAGAAGGTAGGAGGCTTTCAGCATGTGCTTTGCTCCGCAACAGAGATGAAAAGATATTCCAGAGGGTCAGGGAAAGAGCTCCTATATTTCAGAGATCCTTAGAACATAATCAGAGATGAAAGGAAACTGCAAAGATACTGCTGCAGTTTCTGCTGCCAGCCACAAAGAATCCTCATCTGCTGCAAGAAAGCACTCTCCCAGAATGCTTAGCACAGAGTTCGTACTGGCAAACATTTCTTTGCTTGACCTATATGTGCTTTTTAGTGTTTAAAACAAAAGACTTCAAAATAATAACCTCAAAATATGAGGGGGAAATTCTTAAATCACTGCTGCTGCGAGAAAAAGCCAACGTGTTATGTAAAGCTACTTCAATCAAATCCGTATGTTATCAGCATGCTATTATCAGTTCAGGCAACCCACAAGGGAGCTGAAGGCTGTCTTTACTTTTTCCTTTCTTCCTCACGTGCAAAGTGATCAGTGAATTCCCACCTGCCAGAAACTGACGCTATCTAGTCCTTCATTGCAAATAGTCAGTAGTCATAAAAAAAAAAAAAGAAAAAAAAAGAACTCAGCTAACAGAGCATCTAGTCCAGATCAACATCCACATCTAAAACAAAATTACAGAATGAAATATAAAGTGCATAAATGTCATGGGTTTATAGTGAATCCCACCTGTACTGACTGAAGTTATCACAATAGGATTCTACTCCACCTACTGTACTGCTATCTGTTGTAAAAGTATGTAAATGACACTGAGAAGTCTTAAAATTTTTTAACCTACTTTTAAAGTCAAGGAATTTGCAAAAAATAAGTGTCACAATCCACACCATAACAGTATCACTCACCCTGTCAGAGAGTGCTCGTTAGTTTTCTATTTCTGCTAAACTGAAAGCACCAAGATGTATTAACTTAATTACTTGACAACTTGTAAAACTAGATGAAAGAGTGAGCATACAAACTGCATATTGTTTTAGTGGAGTTAAAACAAGCTAAATTAAGAGGACTTAAGTGAAGCATGAAAGGAGGGAATAAACAGATTAATTATGTCAGCTACAAATTTGCCCCCATGCAAATTAACTTATCTCAAGGAAATACTTGTGTACTTTCATGAGACATTCAAAAGAAATATTGAAGATTTATTAGCATTTTTTCCTAACATCTGGCCAGTTAATACATCTCAGTATGCTTCTCATTACATTTCTAACCTAAATACAGCATAACAACATGCAGACACATTGATTTTTTTTTAAAAAAATCAATATTTGACAATGATCCAAGTAGTTCCTGCCAGTCTCATATTCTCAAAGGCAGCAGTTAGCACATTGCATATTTTGTAAGAAATACAAATTGTGTTAAGCAGTTCTGTTAATAAGGAATAGCTGGGGGGGGGGGCCAGAATAAAAACAGTAATGGTGAAGAATTTGGCATAAATTCTACTCTGAAGGGCAAAGATACTTCATACATAACCACAAACCTTGCACAGCAATGTCCCTGTACCTTTTTCTGTCTCTCTGTCCATCCCGCCCTCTTCAAGAGGTCAGTGAGGGAAACGCTCTGCTCCATTCACTAAGATTGGATAAAGACATCCTTGCAAACACATGAGGAAAAACAGTCATAGGAATTACCATGGAAGGCAACCCCCAAAAATACATCCAAGTCAACTGTTTCTAGTGCAGAAGCCCACTTCATTCCCATCTGGAATGTAGGACAAAGTTTTGGTTCCAAACGTGCTATCAAAAGTTAAGAGATTGTTAAAAAGAAAGCACTGTTTAGAGGGTTTTCATGCAATTTCAGGGACTTCATAATAGGAAATGTTTCCAGGGGAAAAAAAAAAAAGGAAAAAGAAAGAGCAGCTCATGCCTTAAGAGAGTATGAGAAAAATGTCAGTTTGCAACAAATTATCATGCACTAGACAGTTCCTTCAAATGCCTAGAAAATGACGTCACTTTAAAAGCACTAGGTAGGATATGGAGCAACAGGAAGACAAAAAGATTTCATTTGGAAAGGCAAACACATGACAGAATTGTAGACTAAGTCAGGTTGGAAGTGACTCTGGAGATGCTTTAATTCAAAATCAATTAAGAGCAAATTTAATTGTAGACTGTATCTTGAATAAATTTAGCATCCCATTTGTGCACTGTTTTAGCCGTGGCAGCTAAAACTGACTTGGATCAAAACAAAGGTAACAACAATGACATAAAAAGCATTCCAAACGGAACTTGAAAGGGAGATACATACAGGGACATCAGGGGTGTGGAGAAGCCACAGGGAGAAGGGGCTTGACCAGATGCATAAATATTAATATAATGAGAAATCTGAACAGTACACAATGTAAAGCAGTTTGCCAACAAGCAGACTTTTTCTTAAGACATTCATTTGGTGCAAAGAGGAAGTTTCCAGCTTCACTAAGGAGATTGCTGCAACTGTAATGAGCAACCACACTGCACAAGCCATGAACATCCAGACAGAAATGTGACACAATGGAATGTTACCCATTACAGTATTACACCGTAAAGTGAAACGGGAGGCTGGAAAAATTCTTGTAGAGGTCTGACAGAACTTTCTCCACCAACTGAAGAGTGCTAAAAGATAGCCTAAGGTAGGTAAAACTCTTAATCCAATGGTTTATTAAAAAAAAAAAAAANAGAACAAGCCCGGACTGCACATCATATGAGCAGCAAGCTAGACGTTGCAAACTGCCTCTAGCTGAGCCTGGGTTATGAAAAGATCTTTTTCCATAAAGAAGAGCAGAAGGGAGGAAAGGAAGGCTGTAAAGAGAGACATTACGAATGCTGGTCTTCTCTTGGTTTGTGAAAAAGGGTCTGCACCAGAAAGCATTCAGACTTACAGAGAGCTATTTGAGTTAGTATATATCGCAAATATTACATCCCTAAGCCAAACCATCTGTTTAGGTGGGGAGCAACAACCAACAACCTCCTCCTTGCTATATACTATATTGAATCTGTACTAACTGCAGTATGAGATTCCCGAAGACAAAAAGATTAATTAGTCGTGTTAGCTCCGAGTTGTTCACAATCATACCTTTTTGAGATGTGCGCTCTTGGACAGGTAATAAAGAAGAAGCTCTAGTTCCCCTCCAAAAAAACTGTTGGAAACTGTTTTAGAGTACAGTTACACACTTTCTTTAAGGGTCTAACCACCAGTCCCCCTCTGATTACAGTAAATGCCTAACAATCACTTTTCACTTGGGAACTGGCTGGCTTCAAATCAACATGTTAAGCAACCCTTTCACAACCAAATGAGTTCCAACAAGCAAAATCACATGGGTACAAAGTAAACGCGGGTGCTAGAAAACAGTTCTCACCAATGCTTACAAGTTTCTGTTTGATATTGGTTAACATTTACGAAGGTAGAAGTCTTTAGGGAATCGTTACCTGGGTTTATTTAAAATCTTCAGGGGATCCTACAAAAGTCTCACTAACAAAATGAGATCTTCTTATAGGCACCCAGACAGAAACAGAACAGTTGAGAGAATACAGATCAGACTAGGGAAACCTTCCAATTGAGTGTGTTACTAAAAAACAACATGGACACTCTGTCTTCAGACTCATAAAGACATAGGCCCATTATCTGCAAGATAACACACTTCAGGCAGGATTCAAGCATCTAGGTCCTAGCATAAGTGCCACAAAAATGTCCTTAATCTCTTAAAACATTAGAAGTAGGTACTTACATTTTTAACTGCAAAGTTGTCTTTGATACTTCACATGTCCAAACTGATGCCATCTTGACAGGAGTGAACATCTGGTTCCTTAGAGATCTGAACACATCCTTACTGAATTCAGCTCTTCACAAAACATGACAGTATTTGTAGGTGGAGCCCTACCTTCCATCTGGCAGCTGCCTGTATATCAGCTCAGAATGCTCGAGATGTGGGCCTAAAGCCTCCTCAGCCCAAAGAGATTTAAACCAACATCACTTATCGCTCTTCGGAGAGCCTTAACAACCACACGATAGTGTATCAAAGCCACTGTACTTGCTTCTGCCTGATAAGGCTGTGCTGCAGGAAAGAACTGAAGATCCAATAGCCTTGCAAGAGGGAAAAGAAGTGTACGTACAACAGTTCACACTTAATAGGAATATTCCTAGTGAAGAGGAAGAAGAAAATTCAGGTACTGGTTCAAGGTTCAGGTTCAGGTACTGTTGCAAGGACTGTTTCTGCAATGACTGCTTCATGCAAATTTTACAGCGAGCTTTCTCAGGCAATTGTCTTCAGGAACTCAAGTTTCTCCATAAAGAATGAACTGTGCTAAAAGCTGTTTTGGGGCCACAAGAGTGAGTTTTACTCTGTGTTAAGAGTAAAACTCTTAAGCACCCCATTCGTCAAAACTAGTGCAGAGTGTCTGTTTGGATATGGATTATTCTTAGTAATCCTTGTATCCACTTTCCGGAATGGCAAGAAGGAGAATACAGCGAACTACAGGCTGGTCAGGTTCATTCCAGTTTCCAGGAAAATTATAACGCTAATGCTCCTGGAAGCCATATCCTGACATGTAAAGAATAAGAAGGTACTTTGAAGTAGACAACATGGATTTACCACGGACAAATTATGTCTGACCAACCTGCTTGCCTTCTGTGATACTCTGGTTGGCTCTATGAACAAGGAGATAGATAGCAATAGACATTAAGTAATGTGAGTAAAACAAGGCTTCTGACACAGTCTCCCATAGCATCCTTGTAGACAAATTAGGCAAATGTGAGTGGATAAGGATGACATCCTGTTGGACAGCAAGTTGAACATGCTAAGCAGGCTTTTCAGTACAAGAAAGATGCTGACATACTGGACTGAGTCTAATGGAGGGCCATGAGGACGGTTTAGTGGCTGCAGCATGTGATGTATGAGAAAAATCCAAGACACCTTGGATAGTCCAGCCCTAAGTGAAAGCTAAAGGGAGGTATTATTGCTGTTTGCAACTACCTAATGGGAAAGCAGAGAGAGGACAGAGCCAGACTGTTCTTGAAGGCACAGTCATAGGACAAGGGGCAACAGACACAGAATATTCCGTTTGCATAAAAGGACTTTTTTTTTAAACCATGAGTGTTGTCAACTACTGGGGTTAAAGTATTTCCATCTTTGTGGACATTAAAACCAGATTGGCATAGTCTCCAAGCAACCTGCTCTAACCAGATCTGTTTTGAGCAGGGGATTGCACTAGGTGACTTCCAGAGGTTTTCCTTTCAACCTGTACTTTTCCATGATTCTGTGGCATTACACTGGGTAGCCAGACATTAAGCACAGAGACAGAAAGATAAAATATGCAAGAGAATTCCCTCCTTCAGAAGAACACCAGTATGATTACTCCAGGAGGTAGTCTTGAGAATAGCATGCTTGGATTACCATGTAATTTTGACCAAGAATCTGCACACTCAGCAAGGCCCTAAGAAGAGATTTGCATCCAACAGAAACAAAAAACTTCTGTGACGTTGGCTGAAGACCAGAGACAGTTTATCATTCATATGAGATGCCCCTAATGTCAAAGATCGTATCAAAAGTAAAAAGTAACGCTTATGAAAATTGGAGCAAGACTTAGGTCTGTCCTACCTACTTAAAGAAACTGTCATAGCTGGGTAATATCACAAGTTTATTTTAATCAACAGACAACGGAATATTTGTGTCTATTATGTAATTTATACATTTAGAGAAGTGGGAAGGAGGTATAAATGATGCAACCCAAGAAATGCTATTCCAAAGATTTTAATCTTGCACGCACAAGATATGCACATCTGTATGTGCTGACAGAGAAATGGACACAAATTCAAAACCCTGCTAGTTACAAATCTCTAAGTACCTTAGCTAATAGTTTAGGTCACCTAGTCAACAGCTACAAGAAGGTCAGTCTTCTTGCAAGTCCATTCTTACACAAATAGCAATACGTTTTCATCCACAGATGAGCACTGGGAGCTGCCTGTAAAGCATTTGCCTTAAGTTCAAGCTTAATTCAAGTATACCTTGAGGACAGAGAACCCGAAGAACTTTAGGAAGTTGGCCAAGTCAATCTAAACTGAACAGATGAACATTTATTTTCAACCATGAAACAGAAAACACTTAGCCCTTTTAAACATTTTACATTTCAAGCCATAACATAGGATTTCTAGTATTGAAATATGCTCACCGGACTCCATCTAGTGGTTACATAACTTTCAGCTTTCTGAAATTGAAGGGATCATTCTGGCCTCTTAAACAACAAATAACAGAAATTTATTATTATTAGAGAGCTACAGAACAAGTCACTAATTATAGGATATTATTTTCAGAAACACTGATGAAACCATGCCAGAAAAAATAATGGTCAACAGGGCAGCAGACTAGGGAAAAAAATAAAATGTTAAACCCTGGTTTTTCAGCAACCTTACTGTGTTCAGTGAAGAGCAGCAGAAACTTCAGGGCTCAGACATCCTTTTATACTTTTAATCCTTCTATGGAGGTTATTCAGATTCAGGTCTTTCTCCTTCCCTTTGTTCCTAGTCCAGTCAGGAACAAGTTCCAACTTCCCCTCCAGCGGACCATTAGCTGCCAAAATATTATGCTGGAACTATTGTCCCTTGAACTTTACCGGCAAGTCTGTATACAGCAGGATTTCTCCCCCCTCTCTATTAGAAACCTCATATTCCGTGTGAGGAAAAACTTACTGGATCGTACACTCTGGCTGGGAAGAAAGTAATATACATGATTGAGCCATCTAAGGCCATATACAATACCAGGCAAATAAGTCTGAGGTGATAACAAGCCTGGCAAGCAAGAATCCCAAGACAATTTCTAAAGGAAACTAGTAATAGCATCCCTCAAATTATTATGATGTGTGTCACCTCTTCATTAACCTGAATGCTCTTTTTAAACTCACTGATGTTTGAGGTCCAACATGAATTTAAAAACCCTCTTGGACTAGCAAACAGTAAAGAGTGAAGCCTCCTCACACATTCCTTAAAGGCAAACATGCTACTAATTTTCTGCTAAACCACCTGCTAAATCAGATGATTTTACACTGCGCAAGTATTAGTGCCAGCACAAGTAGGGGCAAATATGCCTGGCAGAAAGTAGTCTGAAATACCACTTGTCATCATCACTGTACTAGGGCAAGTGAAGAATGGGCCAGATGAGGTGACTTTCAATTTTATTTTCATAAAGCTTCATTTCTGTATTATTCTATTGCTTGGCTATAGTCACTTACAGCCATGCCTACAAACAAACATAGAAAGCCATCACGCGAAGTACAAGCCGATTCTCTGTCAGTATCAGTCCCAGGGTGAAGAACAGTAGTTCTTCTGAAACCAGAGGATATAAAGACCATTATGCAACACTAAAGAACAAAGAGCACTAAATAGCATTGGCAATGCGATCGAACTGGAAGACAGACGACTATCTTTCCATCACCTTAAAACCAAAGCCTCTTTTCTATACGTTAATGCCCACAATGCTAGCTAGCATTGTCCATTTGACTTTTGATTTCTTCACAAACTTCTTAAAATGAGACCAAGAGCTATCTTACTAGCCTTTGCCTTTCGCACCAAGAACACCCAGCTCTTTCTGTGGAGCTTCTATTTTTCTTATTCATGTATGTTTCAGTACTCCTTTCAACATATGAAGGGCAGCTGTGCCTTGGGTAACCAATCAGGTAGCAAGATCATGTATCTTAATGTCAAAACACAAGCATCCAAAGGCAGTGGAGGCTACAGACTTGCAAGCAGAAACCAAACTAATGTCTACAAACTCAGGTACACTGAATTCCAGGCTCCTAAAGTCAACTGCATTTCACTTATAACACAAAAATTGTAATGTATTACACCCTGCGCTGATGTAAGCAGATGTTTAAATGCTTTCTCTCCTTAAAATCATGCAAGCATTATCCATATCCTTGAGTATAATGTGTAGTCACTCTTTGTTGGGGGACTAATTTTATAGTAGTAAAAATATAAACCCCTGTCTTCTCTGTGAATTCACCAAATGCTCCTTCCCATCCACCAAGTACCTGGAAGTACTAAAAGCATTTTAGTCTGTGCCTCAAATTTAATGGGCCTTTTTACTCAGAGAGAGCCCCAAACCAAACCTTGGCCTGGGCTCAGCAGTTTAAAACTAGAATTCCACATAAGGCCTCGATTTACACTGACACCACCAAGTACTCCAGTGTGAATCAGCCCTACGATCTGCTTGCTTCCTCAGTACACAGAGCTAAGACTACTTTGTTCTTAAAAAGCAAACACCTTGGAGAACAAGTACACAGCAGAGTCCAGTTCTGGGCTCCCCAGCACAAGAGAGACATGGATGTACTGGAGAGTCCAGAGAAGGGCCACAAAGATGACGACGGGACTGGAGCGTCTCTCCTATGAGGAGTGGCTGTGAGAGCTGGGACTGCTCAGCCTGGAGGAGAGAAGGCTCAGGGGGATCTCATCAGTGTATATAAATACCTGCAGGGAGGCTGCGAAGAGGACACAACCAGGCTCTGCTCAGCCGTGCCCTGTGACAGGACCAGAGGCAATGAGCACAAACTGAAACATGGGAGGTTCCCTCTGAACGTCAGGAAACACTTTTTCAATGTGAGAGAGACTAAGCACTGGCACAGGTTATCCAGGGAGGTTGTGGAGTCTTCATCCTTGGCGATACTCAAGAGCCATCTGGACACAGCCCTGGGCAACCAGCTCTAGGTGGCTCAACTTGAGCAGATGGTTGGACCAAATGACCTCCAGAAGTCTCTTCGAGCCTCAGCTAGCCTGTGATTGTGTGAGAGAAACACAGTACCCCTTTGCACCACATCCCTTGGAGAGATCTTTCTCTTTCCTGCTGTGCCTTTTTAATTATTATGATTATGGATATACACCATTAGCCCCAAGGCAACACCACTATCTTAAACGGAGCACTACTCACAGAATAGAGTGGTTAGTTTCACCAGTCTGAGGTGCTGAATCCACACGGAGTTTTCAACAAAGGCTCTTGATTTCTTCTTTCTCCTTTTTCCCTTCACTTGAACTGCCCAAGTCCCCCGAGCAGGCAGCAATCTCTGGACACAGCAGGAGAATGCAGAAGACAATATCTGGATTCCCCATTCCTCCGCTCATATCTGATTCATTGGGCACAGATGAGGTGATGACAAAGTGTTCTAACAGATACAGTAATTCATCCTTACACGAACAAAGAATCCCATCTCCCACCCCTGCAGTCAGGTCAAGATTTTTGTTTTCTTGATGTTTCTGCAGCAGAGCTGCTATTTGCCTCAACCAGTCACAATGCAAGTGCAGTAGAAGACAACCTCAGCTACAGATGTTGGATTTCTCCAACAAAACCTTTGCGCTCCAGAACATTTTTCTTCATAAAAGCCTTTTCAGAGCTTCTGGTCAACTGAAGCCCTTTAGACATCTAGTAAACTCTTTTCCAATGCAGAGACCATCCATTTCCAAAGAAGTCTTGTCTGTAATGTTAACCAGGTTGGTTTTTAAGGCCTCTAAGACTGTTAATTTATTGTTTTTCAAATATTACAAGAAATGTCTATTTTGAGAAAATATATGCTCACTTTCATTTTCACAAAAAGAACTTTAAGGATCCCTTACAGAAAAATAAAATAAAAAAAATTATCCCATAGATTTCTCATTATGTGATACCTACCACTATTTTATAAATAATTAAATTTAAGATACCAAGTACATCATTTCATCTGGACTAAGACAGAATGTAAACCTCCCTTCACAAACCTATCTATCCTCTAAATTAAGTTTACGTGATCAGAATTACTGGAGTATCTTCTCATCTTTAGATACAAGTGATTTCAAAAATATTTGAATGAGAAAGGCATTGTATAATACAGACTACTTGTGCAACTTTACGCCTTTTCTGCCTTGCATAATTAATGCTTTTCATGGACACAGACAACATAAGGGGGGTGGGAAAGAATGAATTTGTCTTTATGCTCTTCCAAATGAAGGAGTTTTGCCTTCAGTATCTACATCAGGTGAAGTACTTGAGATCATTCAACCTCAAAATTCAAAATAAACACTAACTAAGGAAGGAAGTTTCACGTACACTTTTAACATGTAATATTTTTAAGATAATGGCACTAGGTAAGTTCTTCAACTGCTATCAGAAATTTCAGGTCTAAATAAGAGCGTCCTGGACACCAGCACTGAATCTATTAGACCTCTTCTTTATCTCCATAAAGAGCTACTGGCACCAAATTACCTCTAACAGTTACAGAAATTCTTAAATAAAAGCAATATAGGCAATACATTTCTCAGGAGGACACAAGCAAACTTCTTGCTATTTGGAAAACTGAACTCCCCGTATTCGCTTCATTGACTTACCAGTAATTTTTTTTTTACTATTTTTAAAGCACACACAGATGGATTTGGCAGAATCTTAAAGCTACCTCAAAAATACAAATATCCGGTTAAATTGCCAAATTCACAAATTGTTGAGTTTGCATATACATACAGATATCTGATGGTTATCTAGTCTCAGTCACACACTACTCACATGCAAGTGACCCTGCAAGTGTCCCATAGAGTTACTTACACGTAACTTGAACATCTACATTTATGCAACAGAAAAAACAGTTGACATTAAAGGTCTAGTTTTCAAACTGAGTAATTACAAACACTTTTGCAACATCTGCGTAGAAGCACAATGCAGCGTAACCAAATGACTTTAAGCGTGACATGCAGTTTTATGCGTATTGGACGAGATCTTCAATATGGGAAAAAAATAATCATGGAGTTGTGAAATACCACAGTTTAAATTCAGGTATAATGACTTCTACTTCCATTGAGATACAAATACACTATTCTGATAGTGTATTAAAGGGCATGAGTAGGAGGAAGAGAAGAAAGAGAAGGTATGCTGTGGTATTCCATGCTGCATGAGAGCCGCTGCCACCATAGACCGAAAACCCAATCCAGCATCACCCTACGTCTGACACTTGCTGTATTAATGTCCCAGTTTGAGCAACACAGGACTAATTTATCTTCTAATGCTTGGGGAAACTGTACTTTCAGAAGACTTTAGTGTCTGAATTTGTGAAAATATTTACTTTGTAGCCAGCTATGGTGTGTGGGTTTCATGGTCTCAGTGTTTTCGAGGGGGTCAGGTGCAGGAATGAGGACTGAGACCTGGGCACTTGACCCAAGCCAGCCAACAGCATAATTTCGTACCATAAACATCACATCCAATATAAATTAGAAAGTTTGCTGCAAAGCTCTCTCTGCCTTGATGGCAGCCATCCACAGAACTTCTTGCCCCGGTGCTGGACCCCTGAGCCCTTCCCTTCCTCCCGAAGCCGAAGCGCTCGCAGTGTCCAACATTTCATGTCCACTGCTGGGAGTGCACAGCTTCCCACTGATATAATTGGCTGAGTAAAATCCTTGTATATTTTATATTGGTATCAAGATCAATTGAGGCTCTTTAGTGTTATTAATGTTCATTATCTAGCCTTAGCCTATTAAATCTGTTTATATTTCAATCCCAGATTTTCCTTGGTTTTTTCCCCTGATTCCTCTTCCTGGGTGGGGAGGAGTCATGGGGTGATAGAATAATCATCTAAACAACAATAAATCGTAGTGGGTTTCTCAAACCATAACAATTAGAAACCACTGTTTTTAAAGCACTTACTCCTCTATGTTAAACATAGCTATCCTTATCTAGTGGGATAGAAAAAGTTCCAGAAAACAACAAAGAAATAAGGTGCAGCTAACAAGAATGATCTAATGATGTAGAATGGTTAAATGTATTTTTCTTCACACAGAAATTCAGCTGCCCTGTATTTTCGCCCTCACATTCCCTTTCTGAACAAGAAGCTTCCTGACATTTAAAATTCAAATAAGTGTAATGGTATTTATTACTAGAAATTTTAGTACTATAGTCCAGCCTCTGAAACTTCACAACCACAGAAATGTCTATTATAATCAGTAAGTCTTCTTAGCATTATCAGACTTGCCAGAAATAACACATAGTTTTCTTCTTAGTATTTTGTATCCAATCAAAAAGGGGATTATATGCCCTTTGCTAAAATAAAATTAGCACCTTTATCAAAAAGATCTTATTCTCTGCCAGTTTTTATTTCCTTTAGGAAACGTAACCGTAAACTAAATAACTTCTTCACGGTTGAGTATCAGGTTTTTTCTCCTCCCAAGTAAAGAGAAAGTTCAACAGTTCAGAGAGTGACCAAGTAAGCATTACCATCAGCATCAAGTTCCTCCAAGATGAGATGTGTCAGGATGATATTCACTGTCAGCAGTGATTTTTTCCTTTAAAATCTTGAGTGTCAGTTCCCATCTCCCTGCTTCCACTCATCCACTCATAACAATGTGCTTCTTCCAAATTCCCTACATAAACAATTTTACATTCCATTCACAGAAAGCTCAAGCTTTATCCATGTTTCCAGTTTTTCTGTACTCATCAGTTCTAAAAGATCCCAGTCCTGCCTCATCCCTTCAGCATTACATACCACTTTTGAATTTGTACTTTCCTAAAGCAAGCAGTCAACTATCCCTCTCTACACAAACGTTGCAGCTGAAATCTCACCGTTAATGAGGTTCCAAATACTCCATTCATCATATACAGAGAAGCCGTTTTGCAGAAAAGCACACAAGCCCTCTGTGCACAGGGCACATGAAAGGATACACAAACCAGAAAGTAAAATACCAAACTGAAATGAATACTACATAATAATCCTCCCAATAACTTTATTCTTGGGAAAACACCATGTTAAAAAGAGTGTAAATAATATAGCATAGAGTGCACCTATCCATCTTTTTTATAGAATCGAGATCCACAGAAAGCAGAGATCAGGACTGGAAATACAAACTCGACATCATGTTAAAATCAAGAACAAGTCTTCAGAAAAAAAGAATATCAATGAGTTTGAGATCAAAGACTCGTTAGAAGATCCAAGCATTGTATTTATGATATACCGATTTTCCCCCACATCTGAAAAGCTCTAGGTGTTTCAGAAGAAGAGCTCTACCAGGTACCTGAAGTTAACATAGAGCCCAAAACTGTCCTAAGATACAGTGATTTCAGCCTTCAAATACTCAAACCTATTTCATTCGTCCACATCAAAAAGAAGAACTGCACAGAACAACCTGGGAATCACTCAGCTTTCATCCTGTTTTCCCATATCTCAAGTTTCTTCTGTGCAATGTTAATTTTGACATGGGGTAAACAATTTTTGCTGTGTTATTTTGTATATTTAAACATTTTCATTATCTGCATATTTGATAAGGGCAATTTTATTGATGGCTAGGCAAAAGCAGACCAAATATGGTATGCCAAACATTCTCTTAATTGCTTATTACCCTTAAGTGTCAGGTTAATTTAATATGGGGTAGAACACACTGTTTTGTCACTGAGATAATTTATCATTAACATATCACAGAATAAGATACCTCATACCCTTCCTGAAGTCTACTGATCTGTATACAACGTGCTTTGGGTAACTCATCACCACTTAGAGAGACCACTTTCAATTATGCATAATACTAAAATTGCATTGAAAACTGCTCTCAATAAGATTGCTGGTTTAAGAGAGAGACCTGTCATCCCCATAGTCTTCTTCCCCAGACATAAATGTATTTGGGTGGCCAGAGGCACCACATTAAGTCACGTGGCTAGTCTGAAGCGAAAAAAACATCAACAATGCACAGGACTATATTCATCAAGGATGATACTGTCAAGCAGATAATAGCAAAAACTGAATCTAAATAATCAAGACATCTATTATGTGCCTTATACCACAGTGAAAAGCTGATTGCCAAATAAGTTTCCAGTTCAGCCGACCAAACTGTACTTGTTGGTTCAGCAAACTAAATCTAACAGAAAGAACGTATGAGATGTCAGATGTTGACAAGATACCTTGCTTCATTCTGTGATGAAAACTAGCTTGGCTAACCACATCTGCTTAATGTTCTTTTACTGCTCAGCCAAGTTATTTAGTCTGTCAGCTGGCTGAAAAATCTCTGGCTTTTAGTTCCAGTGAAGAGCCATCTGAAAATTTAAGATATCCCATGCTCTCCTACCAACATGCTGTTTTCACTCCTCTTTCATCAGTATGATCCTAAGAACATGTATAAAGCAGAAAAGACAAGCTTTTTTTTTTTTTAAGTCTAGCAATACATTGTTGATGGTAAAAATGGATGGAACTGTTAAACAATAGCCATGATAACAAGTCAGAGATTCTATACAACCTCAGAGGTATTAACAGTTCACTTTTATCTGCTACTGCAAGTAACAACTGGATGATTTGCATCACTGCTCAGCACGTTCTGCTGCAGAGATGTCCAGTCAGAAGCAATATTTGGTTGTACGTATCTGGACAGATCACCCACCAAGAACTACTAGTTTGAATTCATTCTTTCCTACCTCCAGATTCCACACTGCAAGCCTAGCCAACGGAAAACAGCTTCAGTATTTTCTCAGTAGTGGAAAACTTCAGCATTTGTTCATGAGCAAGTGATGACAGTAAGGTCACATTAGTTACCAATGTTGAACGATATTTTAAGCACAACATTTTGTTGACAACCCAGTTCAAAAAAATCCTGGAGAGGTGCTCTATCAAGAAGTTTTGAGAGGCAACTTAGGAAAGGAATTGGGTCTCCTTTTCTTTAAAGTCACATATCTGAATGGAGTATTCCACAACTACTATAATACTGGTAAGAATACCATGTTCATCAGATCAGCCTAGGAGATTTTTCAGATCTCCAGAAACTCCAGCAGCTAAGAAACAGTCAAACTCGTCAAACTTATAGAAGTAATTTTTTTAAAAAGTCTTTTATAGCAAAGAAAAATACTGCCCCACCTAAACACCTGAACTCCTCCTTTAAAAAAAAAAAAAAAAAGTAGTACACTTTAATTCCAAACATCACAATCCTCAACAAAACCAGTTACAGCACATTCAAAGGAGGAAGAAAAGGTAAGGTTTTGCAGGGGCAAAATAAGACTGAAACAGGAAGGTGAATTTCAGCATAAAACTGTATGGGAGAGAGATGGGGATTTAACTCTGTGAATCAAGCTAACAGAAAAGGACCACAAACCTGATGTGAACGTTAAGTTGCCATGAATGGTAAGTCACTATTTTTCCTTTCTAAAATAGTGATGGAAGATGTTACCTAGAATAAGGTTGAGCCAGTATGCCATTTCACACTGTCACTTCTTTCACTTGCTTAAAACTCTGCAGAATATGTTGTTGTGGCAAAAATACCTGGAATATTAGTGAGTACCATCCTATTATGTATGTATTTGGTCAACCTGAATGAATGAAAGAATAAGTATTTTCCAACTCATCTCAATGATACTAGTCATAAGTGAACTAAGAAAAAAATTCCTAATGGGAGAGAGGGGGAGGGCAGGGTTGCCAATTACCACAAGAGAAATGTTTATTTGTGTCATGAAAACACGTAAATTCCTTTCATGCTCCTCCAAACATGAAAAATATTTAAATATATATATACATATATCTCACTCTCCCCAGGAAAGACTTGATCCCTGGAGAAGTGTTGACATATACTGGATGCTCATTATATGTATACATGCTAGTGTCTTGTGGAAAGCTGTCAGTATTCACGTGGACCATGAACCATGCGTTGTCAGGTCTTCTATCATATATTCCATGACCCACAGTTAAATAGAGTAATTTAATTGTAGAGCCATCGTTTTATTAGAGAAATGTATTTGAATTAAAGCCACAGCATTTATTATTCTCGCAACACCTCGCTATGACTAGACAAACAATGTTTGACAGTTTAGAAAAGTTAGACGTGACTAACTTTCCCCTTAGCATTAGCAAGAGGGAAAAGCAAATGACAGATCAGCTTCCAGCATCAGGAGGAACCCCAGCACCAAAAACTCTCTACTTAAACAGGGTTAAGCGCTTACCGAAACATTCCCCTTGGAGATAACAAAACCACATGGAAAACAACTGCATACCATGAACAAGAGCCCCAAGAGAGAAGCTCTAAAAAAAAAATCTTGCTGAGGCTGTTTAAGGTGTCGTCACCTGGGTACAGCCAGGGCAAAAAAACATACCTCTCCCTCTCCCGGTCCCAGCTGCCTCAGTTCACCACCTAACGCCTTCCTACAAATTCACTTCCAGCAGCTTAAATCAAATTAACGCGCCCGATTGTGAACGGGCAAGAAGAACCACCGTGAGCCCCGCACAAGCACAGCGGGGACAAGTCGCACACTCGAGTGTTCCTGCTACACTTGCCAGCGCTCATCTTCCATTCCCTACCACACACGCAACGAAAAAAAAAAAAAAAAAGAGAAAAAGAGTGTTTTTAGCCGGCCAGCGCGCGGCCAGCGGTAAAGAGGAAAAACCCCTCGGGCCCCGCTGTCCTCGCCGGGCCGAAAACCCCTCGGTGCGGTGAGGCCGAGCGCCCGCTCCACAGGTGGAGGAGGGGGGCGGCGGGCAGGCCCCTCCGCCCCCGCCTCACGGCCCCGCCGCTCCCCGGAGGGCTCCACGGGCTGCCCCGCATCGCCTCACGCCGAGCAGGAGTTCGCCGCCGGGAGGGCGGGAGCGCCCAGCCGTGGGCGCCGCATCCCATGGCGCCCTCCGCCGGGAGCGCGGCGGGGGACGGGGGACGAGACGAGGAGCCGCAAGCCCGGCACCGCGCCGACCTCCACCCCACCCCACCCC
>VZSF01004620.1:394731-426368 GCA_013398295.1 Chionis minor
GGCCAAGGGGCGGGGCGGGGCCGAGGGGCGGGGCCGCGCGCGCGGGGCACGCCGAGGCCCCGCCCCCACCTGTTCCCCGGGGCGCTTTGCCGATTGGGCGCCGGGTTACCTGCCCGGCTGCGGCTCCCCGCCCTCATTGGCTTAGCGCGGGCCCGGGCCGAGGTGAGGGGCGGGGCCGGCTGGAGCCGGAAGTTCCCGCCCTTGCCGGGCAAGCCCCGCCCCTGGCGGGGCGGCCTGTGGTGAGCGGCGGCACCGGCCGCCTCAGCCTCCCGGTGGCGGGCGGGGTTGGGCGGGCAACGGCGCGCTCGTCTCGTGTCCCTCACGGTGTGGCGGCGAGCGCGGCTCCGTTCCGCACCACCCCCCCCCACCCCGTGTCGGCGGCACAAGCGCGGCCGGAGCGGGGGTTGTGGCCGCCGCGGGCCGGGGATAAACCGCTGTCAGTGGGGGCTGCGGCGCCGTGTCCGCCCGCCCGCGGGGCGGCCCGGCCTGTGTTTGCACGTCTGTGTGTGCGTAGCCGTACGCGGGTGCGTGTGAGCACGTGAAAGTCCAAAAGTTGGCGGATCGGCGCCAGAAGCTGCAGCGGGCGGGGCCGGGCGCAGGCGGGCGCATCCCGGGGAAGCGGCGCAGCGCAGGTTGCCCTTCGTGCCGGAAATTCCTGCCGGTCTGCAGCGCTGGGGATACGCCGAGGGCGCGCAGGAATTGGGCGCCTCGTGACTTCGGTTTAAATGCTTGAAGTATTTGAGAGCGTTAGGGTTCGCGCGCCTTTATGTTTTTAGGCAGCTCTTCACGTAAACTAAAAACACTTTTCTACAGTTAATTACGCTGGTGGAGGGGGTGGCTGAGTGCTGTGGTCCGGGCAGGGGTGGAGGGGAGATACACCTTTCAGGTGGGGGGCAAAAAGATCAGAAAGTGATTTTGTCTGAGGTGATGTACCCGAGAAACGCCTGCTAGAGAAAAGGCCTACTTTTTTGGGTGCTTCACAGATACATCCCTAACTAATAACGTTCCAAATAAGCGAGGCAATTCTTTCAGAAAGGTGAAGGATAAAAAGTCCAAATACACAAATGTATAGGCTACACCGAAGGGAGTTCTTGTTGGTGAAGGCTCTTTCTGCTGGTACTTTGCAGACCCGTGTCCAAGGCTCATTTATTCAAAAGTGTGACCTATGTTTATTAAGTCGGATCTCTGTCCCAACTTGAGTGTTCGTGTTATACCATCTTTAAGAAAGAGAGAATGCGCAGAGAGAGAGACTCCTCAGGCTCATTAAAGATACCTCGAGTTCCTGATTTCACAAATCCAAGATCTGGTGTGTTTATGAGTCAATGTTTAGACTGATAAATCAGAAAATTGGATACTGGTGAGACAAATTATCTGAATACAGAACTGGATGAGCAGCAACAGTTAAATGTAAACATTTAACTAGAGTACCTAGGATGAGGTATCTTAGGATCATCTCTTTTTTTTTTTTTTTTTTTAATCTCCGTCTGTAGAGGATGTCTAGATCTCAAATCTCCACAAATAAACATGTCCTAGATTTTGTATAAATAATAGATGACTGTTTTCTAAAATAAAATCATATGTTATTTTCAAAGCGCTCAGGTGCTTTGAATTCTGACCAAAAAAACCTAGTCTACTGAATTTATGGTTGCTTAAATGTAAAATGGCATAATTTAACTATATTGGATATATAAAAAAATATTTGACATATACATTATGCGTCTTTGATGGAAAAGGGACATTATTCCAAGTCTGAAGAAGACTGAATGATAGTTGTGTAGGTAGAGATATGTAGGAAAAATACGTCAAATAGGTAAATGGTAGTTTATGTAGGAAGACTGTACAGGATACCCAAAGCAGGTTACCATAATCATCAGGGGGTTTTTTCCAAATGAATGCACTGAGTTAAAGAAAGGAAATGAAAGCGACAAGTAAAATGTGTGTAAAGCAAAAGGAAAAATACGGAAGCTGATAAGCAAGAATAATAAGCTAGCAGTTGTGAAACAATGAGAATGAATAATAGAGCTAAATAAATGAATGAAAAGTGTTGTCTCGTTGCCTAAAGGACAAGGGGACTGTGCTTTTTAAAATCTCAGGTTCAAGGAAAAAAAGATCTTGGCAGTGGCATGGTTTACCTGTTACTTTGACATATTTCAAGTTTCAGTAACAATGCAGATGTACAAAAGCTTTTTTTTATGTATTTATTTGATAGAAACCTGGATAATGCAGTAATACTTTATGGCTATAATTGCATGTTTTATTCAATCATTACTTAGTAAGGATGCTAAATAGCAACAGATAAAGGTAAAAACATTTAAATGTTCAGGACCAACTGGGTCATGTCCTGGAATTTTGTGGGATTCTGAATCATTCCTGGTGTCATAATCAACCTGTCTACGTTCATTCCAGAAATGAGAGAGAGAAACTGACTTGGTGTCCATTATAAATGTACAGCAAAACGTTATTTAAGCTAAAATAACATGACGAGAACCTTCGGCAAAATTGTGAAAGTCAAGCATAAGAATCATATGTAGGACTTAGAGAACTATTGAGTTTCTAATCAGGATTGCCTGGAATTTAGGCCTGCAGTTTAATGGGATTAGTATTTCACATAGCAAAGGTAACTATTTTTGAGCTTCTATGCAGCCATTATGCAATATTCTGTTTAGTGACAATATTCTACTTTAAAAACATCTTTATACAAAACTTCCAACATATATTTATCTGAACAAAAAAAATTACCTACCAGATATGAAAAGTAGTTACATCTTTAAAATCATCATTGAATTTAGCAAAGTAAACCAAAGATTTGGTTTTATTCCAATCCTATTCATAATCTTTATTAACTTACGTGAAGAAAACACAAAGTAATCACTAATAACATAGATGCAGCTGTAAATATTTATAGGGAGGTGTTACTTCTGAAGCACAGTCTGGTTTTTGTGTGTGTGGTGTTCGGGGCCCGTGAAAAGGGACTTGCTGAAATGTTTATTTGAATACAGGTGAGTGGAAACGCATCTAAGTACAAAGGCTATTAAGTCAAATTATAGAGGAGTTATAGTGTGGTTACAAACAACTCAAAAAGATGCATACTTATGGTACAAATCTTGGACGTCAAAGCAAAGGAATATTAAGAAGTAGTGATAGTGTTGTTATAGATGGCATTCATCAAACTATTACTGAAACGGTGGTATTGCATTTTGACACAAGTAGTTGACAAACTGGGAAAGCCAGGAGAATCTGCCTTGCAGTGAGAGACTGAAAAAGCATCTGTTTAGCTTATACAAAAGCTTGATCATAACACACTAGGATTTGCAAGAGGAGAAAATTTCAAATATTAAAAGGCTCTTTAATCTGTCAGATAAGATGGCAGTCAGAACCAGTAACTGGCAGGTGGAATTATACTAACTTAGAATAAGCACAAGATCCTTTTATTTTAGCCGCAGGAGTGGTTGTTTGGTATAATATTCCTAAAAACCCACTAAACTATCTCCCGAATTCTAAATTGAGATTCAATATCTTTTCTAAATCTTGGGCTCTAAGTCATCCCTCAAATTATAGACTCAAAGCGAAATTCACATCATAAAATTTCTTGGCTTATATTGCTATGGAGGTCAAGCTACATGATCATAATAACCTTTCTAGTCTGCAAATCCATTCAGTTAGGAAAAGAGCTGACAAGCTAATGGCCACCAAATCGTAGCAAATTATGCGGTCAGACTAAGTGCTAAAAGAATAGAGGAAGCAGGGGAGTACTCACTAAGCATTAGATATGCAGACAGTCTGGAGGTTTTACAAATAATAAACAACTTAGAACTAGATCTTAAAATCCAGAGGAGGTGCATTGCTTTTTTTGTGCTCTAAAAGATGGAAGCATAGAAAGGTACATTTTGATAGCATTTTATCAGTATTTTTATTTAAATTAGCTACTAGTTCTGTTTACTTGTAAAAATTGAAACAGTACCATTGATGGGTGGCTTTCTTAGCATCTTCAAACATACTAACCCATTCAATGGTGTGCTGGAGCAGGTTCATCTGAGCTCCTTTTAAAAACTGTCCCAGTGCCCAAAAGGATTAATTGAATGTTTTTTTCTGCATCTGGCAAAGTCTGACTTTTTCCCAGATACAGCTGATCTATCCTTCCACATATTATGCAAGCAGTGCACAGAGATATTTCTGAATAGCAGCTTTTAGTTGGGTTCTGGGTCCCCCCTAGTACAATATAACAGTGTGCTGAAGTTTACATACAGAAATGTAAAAACATTTACAAATTACTTTGATTATACAACACTGATATACCTCATTAAATCCATAATATGTGTTCTTAAGATAATATTTTGTTTGGGGTTTTTTGTTGTTTGGGTTTTTTTTGGGGGGGAGGTTGTTGTTTTGTTTTTTTTAATTAGATGGTGTCCCCAGGTCTACAAAGTCTTTTATTTATCTTAAATTCAAATACCTGAAACTGGCTATTTAGTGTAAGTTAGAGGAAATGTGTATTTCCACTGAGTGGATACACCATAAATTACTTTGATGTTGTTTCCTTTGGTTATATTAGTAAGAAAGAGCACGTATGCATGTGTCTCTCTTGCTCATAAATGCAGAAAATACTCCGTTTTACTCCTTATCTGGAAATCTGGGTATATCATGTGGTGAAGGGCAGGAAGATTTAGTGGAAGTTTCTCCGTAACTTCCAGCGTGTTACTTTTCATAAAACTCCATGCTTTACCTGCTTCAGGAATGTCGTAATCAGTTTCAGTGTAACCGTGTGTTTTAGGCTCAATTATTGTAACCCTAACCAACAGAAAATTGAGGAAGGACCAAGTACATACTCTGTAATCTTTCTACCCATTCAGGTGCAATTCTAAAAGCTTCTTTTTCCAGTTATATTTCTCATGTTCAGTAAAGGTTAATATAAGCAACTACATTTTTCTCTGCATTGAGGCATGGCACAAATATAACTTATTTTTTAAGCGGTGGTGTTACCTCTCGTGCCCTGGCTAAATTCTGACTAGAGTAACTATATTTCTACGTAAATAAATTCCTCTGCAAGTTCAGAAGGATACAGAATAATTCACTTCCTGTCTTTCCCACTGACTCATAAGTCAGTTATTACACTTCTTTCAGTTTATCAGTCAATTAATCAGTTTAATTCAGGCTTCAGGGATAATATTCCTTCTTCAGTGTTGGTTGTAAGAGCTTACCTGCGAGTATTAGTAGCATCTTTCGGGGAGTTAGTCACGTGACGTGAGCAGAATTCCACATAGTTTTCTTTTGCTTTTAATGGAGTACAACAAATGTTTGATTTTTAAACCTGATAGGAAAGTGATGCAGAACTAGAAAGAGATGCATAGCTACTCTGAATTTGTTTTAGATTATTTAGGTTTTTCTAAACTCAGTTTAGATAGTTTGTGTTAAACTGAGGTAGCAAAGGATATGTTTAACAAAAGTAAAAATGGATGCATAAGGTTTTGTACCAATCAACTCAGGTTTTTTACTATATTTAGAGTTTAACTTCTACAATTTTAAAAGTTTGTTTTCACAGCTTTCATGGAACTGCTCTCTAGGGTTGCTGTGTACTTTTAAGAGAGTCCTTGTATCATGTCATGACCACCAGCAGGAGCTTAAGTGCGTACCATGGGACACACCTTTCTTTTATTGTCAGCATAAGCATAGTTGTAGCCTTTAGAAGAGGATTTTTCTGCTCAGTAGTGATGGAGATCTCCAGCTAAGCCAGACCATATGCTGATTCCCGGATTTCTTATCTGTAATCAGTCTGTCTTGATGTTGTCGAAGATGTTTCCATTAAAACTGCAGAATGATTCCGGTGCTTCCATTCTTCAGTGTTCAGGTACAATATTTGTTATTATGAGACTACATGCCTTACTACACAAACCAGTAATGTATTTCTTGCAGCATTAATATTTGTGACTCTCCACCCACTTTAAACTAAGAGCAGCGTGGAGAAGATGGCTGATATCCTCCTAACGTGTAAAAGTACTGACAAGATCTCCTGCGGGCACCGTAATGCCTACAAATCCTCCATTATTGACTTGGCTGCTCATTCCCTTAATTTGGCAGAGCTCACATTTCTTTCATCCTGAGTAGTCAACATCTTCCTACATGAAAAATTTGGATAAATGTTTCTTGTTTCAAGGTCAGTTTAGATACAGTTCCAAGACATGAGTTGAGAAATAAGTAGTAGGATGTGAGCGGTATTCAGCAAAGTGATCAAGCGGTGATTGTTTACGCTGTGTGAGAGTCCAAAAGCTCATAGTTCTTATCTCCATGGCAGAGTAACTGATGCAGCAGAGATCTTTGCTGGCACCAGGGAACAGTTTTCACCATATGCTGTTCACAAGAAAAGGAAAACAGAATTGTTTTGTACAGTGCATGCTTGTCCAGTATCCATTACAGCGGTGTATTTAGGAGCTTGTTTCTCCCGTATAAATATATACTCTAAAATACTAGACTTTGGTTCCTATGCTTTCTTCCTTGCCAGTTCATCCAACGGTCATTTATAATAATCATAGCAGTTATACTGTCACAAGTAAATTTCATATACTGTCATAAATAAAACAATCTATGCAATATTTTACTGTATAGATATTTATATTTTATACAATATGCAGCTAATAAAAATAACCACATAATTGCTAATTTCTACTGGCTAAAGGTTTGGCAGATTTCGAAACTGCTTGCTATCCTGTGGTTGACTTCCTTAAAGTAAATCAGTGGAAGCAGTTTTTAAACTTTTTAAAAGCTATTTTTAAATAGCTGCAGGGTAATCTTTAAAAAAAAAAAACCAACAAAGAAACCCCCACCAAACAAAAACAAAACAAAAAAC
Source organism: Chionis minor (assembly GCA_013398295.1). Classification (NCBI taxonomy): domain Eukaryota; kingdom Metazoa; phylum Chordata; class Aves; order Charadriiformes; family Chionidae; genus Chionis; species Chionis minor. The sequence continues at coordinate 401,573 of VZSF01004620.1, forward strand.
CCCAAGGAAACCCAAGGAAGAATACATATCCAAAACCAAAAGAAATTATTTAAAGGGCTTGGAAGTTTCCTGTCCCTTTATAATTTTTGCATATTTGTAGCCTATGATGGTGTACCACAACAATAAGCCTTATTCACATGGGAAACCACAATGAAACTACTAGGAATAATCACATGAGGAACAGCTGCAAGAGTGAATTTGTGGATGTGGTGTAAATAAGAAAATCATAAAACAGAATGCTGAAATTACGACTAGTACAGAATGAAAGGGCAAAAGTCAGACATCTTAGCATGAAATAAAGATAAATACTTCATAATCAATCCTGGACTATACGACAGACTTCAGAATTTATAACCTGGTGCCATGTCCTTAAAGCAATGTCTCCTAGTCAAAATAATAATGCAAATGAGTATCTGAAACCTCTCAAATGTCACCGATGACCAACGTGACGTAGGATAAAACTCAGATTTCTTAGAAGGGCAATTGGAATGTGCTTAACTATTAAGCACAATGGTCTTGGAGGAGGATCCCCGTGCATGAATCAGTATGGATTGGCTCAAGATGCCTACTGTCTCCTATTTTCCTACAAAACATGATGAATGGAAGCTCATGAGCATTTGTCAGCTTTCCTTTGCAGGGACAAGGGAAAATGGTTATTTTAGACTTGATATCCTAGGTTTTCCTGATGTGCAGTTAGTATGTATTTACGTTGTTTCCACAAAAAACCCAAACAAACAAACAAACAAAAAAAACCCACAAAAAAAACCCAAACCCACAAAAAGAAAAGAAACTTACATTCAGAACTGGTCTTGCTTGCTACAAAGGATTTACGTCACTTAAATCTTACACTTCTGTCTTCCGAAAACTACCAAACAATCCTTACATTTAATTTTAATTGCATGTGTGGCCAAAATAAGTTGTCAATGAAATGATCAGGTTTTTGTCTATTTGCAACCTACAGCTACCTTGTTCTGTGTAGCAACCGTAACATATAAGAGCCTTCCAGAAGCTTACTAAACAATGCAGCTAACATAGTTTTTTCTTGTAGAAAAGGGGGTGTCTCCTGGAATGTTTTCAATGTTTTTTAATAAAACATATTCCATCCATCCACATATTATTTTTTTTATTTTTCTGTCGGACAAGAAAAATCCACAGGAAGAAGCTTTCAAAGTCTGTGGTGTAGAGTGGGGAAGAAATTGCAGGAGATCCCTGGGAGGCTCTGTCTCCTCTGTTGGAAGTCTTTTCTCTGTAGAAAAGTCTCATGTGTCAGAAGATGGAATAGCCAAACACAGGTTTATTTTGGAGCCGTGTTGTCCTTAGGTTCTCTCCTAAACACTCCACAGCTGTCCTCTAAACTGATAAATCCTTCAAAAGCTAACATGGCTTATACTCCAAATATAAAAGCAGCTGTAAGGAGAGGTGGGGCCACAGATTTACTGGCACATTCTAGTGGCTACACAGCAGTGACAAATTGTCTGTAAACCTCATATTTGCTATACAAACAACCGCAGAAACATTTTTATATTTTACATGTATAATAAGTAAGCAAACATAAAGCCTTGTGTGTCATTTTTTCTGATGCAAATTTTGTTTCCATTTCTCAGCATGGTTGCTGCTCAGTCCTATGACAGCAGTAAAATCTGACTAAATACAAATGCTACTGCTTTCAACAAGCTTTGCATTTCTTTTGCAAAGGAATCCATAATATGTTGGGCAGTGAAAAATAGGTCTCCAGTCCTTATCTTTCAGATCTGTGTTCAAATAACAGACAGATAGGATCAAACAAACTGTCCTCTGTTCCTGTGGCTCACTCATCCAGCATTCCAGCCCTGTCCTTCCTCACTTTCTCAGGGTCATCTCCTTGCATCTTAGTTCTAAGAAAAGGGGTCATCTGAGTTTGCGGAGCAGGGATCTGTTTGGGATACCATCTGTCTTGCAGTATCATCCTTCGATTCGTTGTTTGCTGAGCCTTATTAAATCATGTTTCTGCTCCTTTCTTCAGGTTTTATATTGTGCTGTAGTTATATTCACTCATAGTTTCTCATTGTCTAAATGAATTTTTAAGGAAAAATCCCCTTCCAACTGAAGGGGAACTGTCTTCCAGCTGAATCCATCCATTACCTTTTTTCCTTCTCTTTCTTTAGTTTGTGGTCTGCTTCAGTTTTGTTCGTTAGAGCAAACACTGGTTTTATTGTTCTTATCGCAGACCTGATAGCATTCTTCTTTGGATTACTGACGATGTAATTAGGAAGCCTGGAAAGGAATACAAAAAATGTCTTTAACCTGTTTTAAAAATTGGGCATATCCCTAGTAAATTTAAAGGAGTGAGTCCTGTAACCTGGAAGGGTTGTTAGAAAATGCTGGTTTAAGTAGATAATCCAGTGTAAGGTAAAAGAACTGGGCCAAAGAACAAACTAGGGGTTAGGATAAAAAATAAAAAAAATCATCACACAAGTACTGAACCAATGTATCAGAAAAAGAAAAGAAACAAAGTATTTAAGCCAGCTCATTAAGCGATGTCCAGTTAGGACTAAGCAGAAGAGGAATGGTGTAAAGGAAATTCTAACTTCCAGTTAACAATTCTACTGCTGCAGTTTTAACTTCTTGTAATTGTAGCCTAGGAGTTTCCTGGAAACTCCTAGCACGGAAACACATTCAGCCTACTGAAAAGCATGTTTTGCAAGCCAAACATTTTACTAGCTGCTAAAATGATCTTAAAATCTGAATTTAGTCCATTTCTTAGAGTGTATCACACTGGGTTTTATAAAGCTGCAGTGAAGCAAGGTAAATGGTTATAGGTCCAGTAACTATGCGCTTAAAAAAGAGCAAATTCATCAAACAGGGAAAAAAAAAAGTTTGTTTGAGATGAGGTCTGTGAAAAACTACTGTCCTATGTCACCTTCTCCTTCAAAAAATAACTATTCCCTCGTCCACGAGTCTCTATCGATTTAGACTGAAAAGAATGAATAGCTGTGATTTAAAGAGCAGCATAAGCGGGTGTCCTAGAAAACTGAGACTGCCTTTCCACTCAAAAGAGTATTTTGTTCCAGCAGCCAGAGGAGCTAATGAAACCTAACGGTCAGCTCCTTGAACATGGGGCTGAGCACGGATACCGGGCTGCCCTGCGACAATGTTATGCCCACCAGCTCTCCGTCACCACCAGCTGCCATCGCAGCGTGTCATTTCCAGCCAGATCTCCAGCCCCTGTCGCCTTTCCATAGAGCAAGCTTCTCTTAAGCTGGTGTCAGCTCCGGTTGTGCCAGCAGTGGTGTAAGCTCTAGTGCGGAAAAGTTGGTGTGCTCTGCAGCCCCCAATGGAAGAGGAACCCCATGGGCTGTGCCAGAGATAGGTGAAAAATGTTAAGGAAAAGCCTGCTGTAATGGCTGGGTACCGCAAAATCTGAACTTCAGAGCCAGCAATGTGCCAGCAATGTGCCCTTGTGGCAAAGAAAGCCAGTGGCATCCTGGGGTGCATCAAGAGGAGTGTGGCAAGCAGGTTGAGGGAGGTCATCCTCCCCCTCTACCCTGCCCTGGTGAGGCCACATGTGGAGTCCTGTGTCCAGTTCTGGGCTCCCCAGTTTAAGAAGGACAGGGAACTGCTGGAGAGGGTGCAGCGAAGGGCCACAAAGATGATTAGGGGGCTGGAGCATCTTTCTTATGAGGAAAGGCTGAGGGAGTTGGATCTTTTTAGTCTGGAGAAGAGAAGGCTGAGGGGGGATCTCATCAATGTCTACAAATACTTAAAGGGAGGATGCCAGGAGGAGGGGGCTAGTCTTTTTTCAGTGGTAGCCAGTGATAGGACAAGGGGCAATGGGTATAAAATCGAATATAGGAAGTTCCATCTGAACACGAGCAGGAACTTCTTTACTTTGAGGGTGGCAGAGCACTGGAACAGCCTGCCCAGAGAAGTGGTGGAGTCTCCATCTCTTCAAAACCTGCCTGGACACCATCCTGTGCCACCTGCTGTAGGTGGACCTGCTCTGGCAGGAGGGTTGAACCAGATGATCTCTAGAGGTCCCTTCCCTTAACATTCTGCGATTCTGTGATTCAGATACTGGCTTGTACCACAGTCTTATGTGAGCTGTCTCCACACAAATGTGTAACAAAGCCCTTTATACTTACGGTTTTTATTATCATAAGATTATTTTTCAGGTGGCAAAGAGTTGGCAGAATGTCCCCGTCATGCCCCATCAGAATACCCTGAGGCAGCAGCACAGTCAGAGGCTGTTTTGTCTACAGCAATAGCCCAGAGGTGTGCGCCAGAGTGGGTGTCAGGTTGTTTGGGTTTACACTGAGTCCTGGAGAGGTACCGCTGCAGTCTTGGGGAAGCTGCGAATTTCCAGTAACCTTGGGATGCCACCAGAGGCTTTGCATGCAACTCCCACATGCTGAAGGCCTAAATGGCTTACATGCCTCAGTCCTGTTTGCAAAACAACGTAGACATTGAAGTTGGGGTACATCTCACTGCCTAAATAGTTGCCTAAAGCCTGATACAGGTAAAGGAGAGCGACAAGTCTCTCCAGAGGGCAGTTCGTTTGATCTACTTCAGCCATTTACCTTAGAGTGAGACAAATTGCTCTTTGGGGGTGTCTCTTTTTCAGCCATCAGCACTAAAGGAAGTTTAATGCAAGTGGTATAGATACGGATATCCATCTTTTAGATACCTACATTTCCCCCCCATAACTCTCCTGTGTGAGATTCTCTCTCAAGCTGCAGCCTCAGGGAGGATGAAAGTATAAAACTGTAACTTTGCAAGGGTACTGATGTGTTATGCTTGTACCATGCAATCAAAATTAATCGTAAAACTTTTAAAAATCAGAATGGCTTTCCACCTATGCTTTTTCCACAGTTGTGCCTCCCCAATGCGGAAGAATTTCAGTTTCTTCTTGCAATTTTCTTAGCTATCTCAAAAAGATGAAGGGTTAGTTGGTCACTTGCCACAGGATAGCTCCTCTAGTCAATACAGCTGAGTCAATGCAGTCAGCACGGGACACGTAACCTGTGCAACCTGTACAGGACAAACACAGGATTGTGATGTGAGCTTTTCCCAAGTAGTGATTTCCTTTGGCACTTCAAAATGTATTTGATTGTAATTTCATTCAGAGATACAGAATGGAATAAACCTTCTTCTATTTTATACTCAGAAATACACACAAACAAAACACTCTCACCAAGTAGTCTTTGTCGGGGCTTCGTTAGACCAGGTGTCTGTATTTCATTTACTTTTAAAAAGAAGAAAAAAAAGGGGAAAAAAAAAGAGGGGAAGGGAAATTACCCATTGTAGTATTTGCATTAATAGAATTCCATGGAGTGTTAAAAGATTTTGCACGGTTTAGTAACATCAGGCTCTGAAGTATATTACATGTACTTCAATTATTTGACTGGTAAAATGGAACTTGGGAGTTTATACGATAGAGTTTGTTGCAGATAAGCTTTCAGTGGAAGCATCAAAGAATGACTTATTTCTATTCATAACTAGTTCTGGTTTTAATAAATATATCAAAGACTTATCAGAATTTAAGCTTACAGTTTTGAACATAGCATGTAAAAATAAATTCTTATAAATTATTACATACATAAATCAAACATCATATAATATTCAGAGAAGTCTAGCAAATTCAGTGATTTATTTACTATTAAAGTCTACCTTAAAAGTGTTGCCAGTTCTACTCACACCAAGAAGCACCTTGCTCCCTGGAAGGTCCCCTTGAAATAAAAATATTTCTTGGAAAATACAGTAATAATCCTGAAAAGATGTAAAGTTAGGGTATTAGAATTGCTAGCAGAATCAGACTTGAATTAATGCTAGTATATCTGTAAATATAAAATTAATTAACCATTCAGGCATTATTTTACCTACAGGTGATGTGCTGTGGGTATCAGTCACTTATAAATACACAGCAATAGGCAAAACCGTGTCTTTTATTCAATTATTCTAGTTACGAGAAGCCCTATGGTTTTGTAAAAGGAACTATTTTCCATAGACAGGTTGGTTCACCTGCAATGGATGCTGACACAAAATTTCAGAGAATGTCTGCTGTGATAAGAACAACTACTACTCATACTGGAAAACTGGAACACTGGAAAGTGTAAGCGAAGTCGTGTAAGAAGTCCAGTTAAGTATATGCTTAATTGTGTGAAGATAATTTCTTTCAGGCTGACTGAGTCTTTGCTTATACCTTTAAATCTAGTTTTAATGATGACTTTCTAACCTTGCCCTTCTCAATCACATTCTTCCTTTCGAAAGTCTACATCACCCATAATATACTTTTCACTTCTCATTGATTCAGCCGCTTTTAGGGTTGCCATGACTGTGGCAGTTCAATTACTTTATTTCTGCCTAGCATTTCCTTTTCTCATTAAAGCTGAACATGCAGCTCTGAGAAGGAGCTTTTGCAGCACACTCTACGTAAGGTGGTACCGAGAGGTATGAATGAAATAGCTGACAATGGTGATAGTCCCTGTGAAAGCTTTGCATTGATGCTTGAAAGGCTGCAGTGGTTTCCTATTTGTCACTGTTTGTATATCGACGTGTTGCAATTGGATCTCTAAAGTGCTATGTGGTCTGGATCCTATCTATTTACAATACCACTTCCGTCCCAGTGACAGCTGAGATAATCACATCTGCTTTGGTTTGCAGCTCAGATACTATTAGGTGACTAAAATAGTAAAAAGAGGGAAAAAAAAAAAAGCTAGAAGGCCCACCTCCAGCCTGGTGTCAGGTCCTTGACTCTGTCAGTGCTTGATCCAGCAGAGTCCAAGGGCATGTCACAGAATTAAAAGTAACTGTGTTTTGAAATGTTTGCTGTCATACTTGCGATTCCACAAGTTTAGACGGGGCTTCATGGGACAGATGGTTTTGTGTCAGGCGACACTAGGGCAGAACCCAGAGCTGACCACATCCACATCCAGATATGGTCAGGGGAAAAAAAAAAAAAAAAGAAAAAGAAAAAAGATGTTTTGTTTTTCTTGCAATAACTGTGGGTCTTTGAAAAACTCTCCCCACAGATTCTGATGCACATGAACTCACTGGTGGCGTCAGCAGGGGCTTTCACTCCCACCCTGAACAGTATCAGTACACAGCGCAGGCTGAATCATCACTTGGCTTCCCCTACAGTAAAGGATCCCATAGCAGGAGGAATCTGTGACACTAGGAAAGAAGGGGATTTTCAGCTTTGCGTGGGTGTCACTTCTCAAAATGTTACCAGTACTTTTTTCTCCATTAAGGAGAAATGTTAACAGAAATGTTCTGTTCCTGGTGGTAGCACACAGTTATCTTGTCGCAGAGTAACAGATAGCCTATGTAATGACTGCAAGATGTTCCCAAAGCACTGCCTTCTGACATGAGAGGCTTTGCTGAGGAGTAGTGTCTGGTAAGTGGGTGTCAAAACTCCTCCTGTCTGCTCTGCAAATGCAGGCTGGTGGCAGAGTGTGGACAGGCGCACGGAGCTCTGGCTGCACTCTGGGAGGATGAACTGAGGCTCGGCCATAAAATGCCTCGGCTTGGCGTCAGGTTCTCGTGGATAACCTCTTAAAGCTTCCTCTTCTCTCCTTGGGGGAATAGGACTGGTATATCCTTGAATTATTTTTCTTCTGTCCCAACTGAAAACCCTTACAGCATGTATTTGAAGTCTTACTTTTCCAGGGTGAGGCAAAGTTTAGGAAAGTAAGTCAAGATGCAGAAGGGAGTGATTTTCATGGAACTTGAAGACAGCTGGAAATGGGGATAAGAAGGATTGACTGAAATATTGCAAATATCGCATACTTGATTGCTGTCATGAGACCCTGGATTTTCTCTGTCTTCCAAGGTGATGTCATGGTTACCAGAGAGGTGGCCTTCATTGAAATTAAGAGCTGACTCTTCTAGTAACATACTTTAGGCCCAAAATGAAAAGTCCAGAACTAGTGAAAGGTGACAAGATGTGGGACAGCCCCTCACGATACTACACTTTCCGAGGGACAAGCCTTGGCTTTCACTGAACATGAAAGTTCCAGAACTGGATGGAAAACTTACTTTTCACCACCATGAACATAGCGTGAGCTGAGCCTTGTAGTCAGGGGTGCCATAAAGATTTTGGAGGCTCGAGGCAGCATAGCGAAGGCCTTTACTCTGCCTTGTAGCATCTGCGGGTTGCCTACCGCAGCATGCATGAAGGTCGAGGCTGGTCAAATGAGTGCCGTGGGATGGAGAGCCGTTCTGTGTGGCCACAGCATGCCTGGCTGCAGCGCCTGCGTGGGTCAGACGCACGGTGTGCACACACAGGGTCGCTGAGTGCAGGATTGGAGATGCGGCTGGTGTACCGTGTACCCACTGAAGTGCCGAGGCTGCTTTACTGACGGTCCCCGAGAGTGGCCAGCTGCTATGAGAATACAGGAAAAGCCACATCTTGTGTAAAGCAATGCCCAAGGTCCTGGAAAGTCCACAACAGTCCTAGCCCTGACTGACTAGTCTCACACTGAGAGCTTGGGCCCGCTGCTGTTTCTGTAGCCTCATAAACCTTGACAAAGGCACCTTTCTGATGACAGGTTTTTCTGCATTTCCCTCTTCATAGAATCATAGAATGGTTTAGGTCGGAAGGGATCTTAAAGATCATCTAGTTCCAACCCCCCTGCTATGGGCAAGGACACCTCCTATTAGAACAGGTTGCTCAAAGCCCCATCCAACCTGGCCTTGAACTTCCAGGGATGGGGCATCCACAGCTTCCCTGGGCAACCTGTTCCAGTGCCTCACCACCCTCACTGCGAAACATTTCTTCCTGAGATCTATTCTAAATCTACCCTCTCCCAGTTTGAAGCCATTACCCCTCGTCTTACCACTACACGCCCTTGTAAAAATTCGCTCCCCAGCTTTCTTGTAGGCCCCCTTCAGGTACTGGAAGGCTGCTGTAAGGTCTTCCTGGAGCCTTCTCTTCTCCAGGCTGAACAACCCCAACTCTCTCAGCCTGCCCTCACAGCAGAGGTGCTCCCGCCCTCTGATCATCTTCGTGGCCTCCTCTGGACCTGCTCCAACAGGTCCATGTCCTTCTTCTGTTGGGGGGCTCCAGAGCTGGAGGCGGTACCTCTTGCTAATGGTAATCTCGTGGTTTTACCATTTTTGGATTCAGTCGCTGGATGCCAGCCCTCTCACCCACCCCCAGGCTTGGCAGATGCTTGCAAAGCCACCACCTGCAGCGAGCAGTGTTAAATACTTCTCTCCAGGAATCTGGGACCAGAGTCTTACTAAGCTGACTCTGAACATTTCCCTAGCTCGGCTCCAAATTCACCTAGAGATAGAGCGAACAGCAAAAATCAAGAGACATGCCTCTAGTCTCCTGCTTAAAGCCTTTCAGCCATCCTTGTTGCACAGAGAGGGCCTTCAGATTCCCTACAGCCGTCCCATAGTCCTGCCTCGGTCGCTGCCAGATCGCTTTCCTTAGGGTAGTGCACCCCTGTTAGTGACGATCAGCCAGCCAGAGTGAGAACGACTCTTTTTCCCTTGCCAGCCTTTTACTGCTGTAGATTTTCCTGAGCACCCGTGGCCTTTGGCATCACGCTGGCTTGCACACCTGAGCGCAAATATCCCATTTGTTCTCCGAACAATGCTTCCTTCTTTCCTTCCTTGCTTCGCTGGCTGGTTGGTTCCCCTGGCGCGCTGTACCGTCAGTGCTTGTACAAAGCATTCCTCTGAGCTGGCGGGGCTGCTGTCATCCCCCCGAGCCTGCTGCACACAACCTGCTGCTGCTGGCAGGCTCTCGCCAAGTGATGTAATCCTGTGCAGATCTTACACCAACATCCCCATGCCAGAAATTGTGTTGGCTCGTGTTGTTTGTTGCGATGTGTACAGCTCATTATTATTATTGTTTTTTTCCAAAGGATTTGAAATTTGATCTGCGCTCGTCTTTCTGCTTCTGGGCTTTTCTGTTGGAGAGCTCTGAAATCTCTGTGTTGGCATCTGTGCAAGGCAATTGTCCTTCCTCTCGTACGTTCCAGCTGGGCTAGGTAAATTCCTCTGTTTCACCAGTTCTAGTTGTTTTGTTAACATTTTACCCAAGTCTTCCAGCTTTCCCATTCTGAATCTTATGTTCCAGATTCAAACAGTATTGCCTCACCCAAGTCAACTCCTCAAAAGTCAGCCCTAGACCAGTCAAACTTCTCCAGCATTTTACCCTCTTTGTCTACCTTCTGGTGAAAGTAGCCTTCTTACACGCTTCAATTCACTTTTACATTTTCCCATTCTGTAATACTCTTTTATAATTCATCTGCCTGGTTTCATGAAACACTATCAAAGGTATTAAGTGCTTCAGCTCTTTGCCAGAAACAAAAGTATGACCTGGCTGGTTTCCATTTTGCTGTGGTTGTAGTATTGTTATAGTCATTATCTTCCAAGTACCCAGGCAAAATACATTTTGTAAGGGAAAAGGCAAAATACCTTTCATTAGCCTGACTTTTTACTGGCACCCCTCTGATTTCTCCTCCCAGATGAAGGTCAAAACCATCCCCACTTATCCTCCACGTTTCCAGATGTTTTTAGCACCAGTGGACCAACATGCAGCTCCACTCTCCCGCTCAGACATTTTCTTAAGTTTCTTTTCTTTACAATACTGTTTGTTTGCTCAGTGATGACTCAGAACAGAGAAGTATGAAAGAGGTCAACCTATTTCGGTTTCTCCGCCTTGTAAGGGTGCAGTTATCCACCCTAACAGGAAATACAAGACTTCTTTGTGAATGGATGTTATAGAGGTATAGGGGCCAGAGAAGCCACAGTGCCATGGTCTAGCTAGCATGTATGCGAGGTGACTTGGCCTAAATTAATTACATTAATTTAGTGGAGGCAAGAATCTTCCTTGAATTAAATATACTGAAAAGAGAAAGGATTTACAGACTGTCCCAGGAGGAACCTGAAAAGGGTTCGCTCCTCTTCCTGTACCCTGAAAGTCCATGCATTGGTGGCCATAGCCTGGAAGGAACTTGCGCAGGAGTCCTCTCACCACACCCGTGCTAAACCCGACAGGTTAGAAAGGTGGTTTGTTCATGCTCAAGGTGGGTAAATAACTTTAAATGTACAGCTTATATGTTACCAAATGAGACAATGTAAACAAGCCAGTATTAGGAATTGGCAGTCATAGTGTAACATAGCAAAACACAGATGTTCCAGCTGTGCTTGTAAGACACCTCACACATAGGGGTGTCTGAATATTGAAGAACGCTGTGGAGATGGCTGGGATCTCCCCTGTCTGTCTAAATGCACCTGGACCTGGATCAGCAAAGCTTACTGAAGCAGATGTGCGCATTTCAGGATTTTACAGCTACCCTCTGACTGCACGGTAACAGTGTTGACTCAGCCTCCAGTTTACTTCCTCTTGGATTTCCCCATCTTCAGATATTTTTTCCTCTGTCTATTGTAGGAGTGAGATGTTACAAAACAGGAGTCGAGATCCTTGTATAAACATTGCTTTTGAGTTAAATTCTGTATTAACATGAGTTATAACATCAGATTTATTGGTTATTAATTGTCAATAACTGAGACAACTTTTTTTTTTCCCCCTGAGGATTGACACCGATTTCTTGTTCCTGGCTGAAGGAGACACAAAATCTCCATTCTGTGCTATCAGCAGCCCTTTGGCTGCACTCTCTTCAGGATCATGCACCTTACTGTGATAATTCCTTTCTAGCAATCTGCTTTGTAATCCATTACGTCAAAGTAAAAAAAAATCAGATTTGTTTAACTTTCAAGGAGCAGCCCCTGAGAAGTGATGAGTCCCCGTTTCCTCAACTTCTGAACAGGATATGGAGAATACTGCAAGAAGATTTTAGTTTGGGGCAATACCTGTGCCATGTAATATTTGTAAGTACCTAAATGACACTTTAAGTCTTTCAGGTGCTTTGTCTATTCTGTTAATAAATCATTATGTGACTCTTATTGAGTGAATACCGTTTTGGGAAGGAGAGGCAGGGTAACTTGCCTATGGCAACGGGAGTCGCGGGTGGAATGAGGATTACGACACAGGATTTCCTGCCGCCCAAACCTCTTCTGGTTCTTCCAGATCAGGCTGCCTCCCAAGCAGGTAATTACATACATATCAGTCACACCTCTTATGATTTTCTTACCTTTATTTATGAGCTGTGATTCTCCTACTTATCACAGTTGTACTTCACTGTATTAATTAGCTGTGCTTTACAAAACAACTCTGAGAAGTTCTTCATTTGCGTGTTCACGAAGTCAGCTCCAGGAAAGGTGTTAACTAAGCTTTTAACGAGGCTAGACAAAAAAAACCCCCAAAGCCCAATTACAGTATATTTAAAGGTGCTTACCTCTCTGCCAACCAAATATGGAAAGCCATTTAATCGCCCACAATTATGAGGGCAAATTAGTCACAGAAACAATTATAACTGCATATATTGTGTTCAGGCAAGAGAACCACATGCTTGAACAAAATGAACTTTAACACAGTTAAAAGAAACTCGCACATTTTTGAAGTGAGACACTTCTATATAAAGTGATAAGAAGAAGCTGTATCTGTGCTCCGTTGTGGAGGAGGAAGATGCCAGATCCTCAACTGCACCAAACTGATTTTGGTTCAAGGGAATGAATGGATGGAGCTAGATTGACTTAATCCATCTAACCATCTGCATCAAATTTTCTTACAACCATGAAACATGAGACTTTCAACTCTGAAATTCATTTTGATGGGGAGAGACAATGGCTGTGTTGAAAGCAATCTTGCTTACACATTGAGGAAGCTCTTGGCCAGTTTTGTTAGATTTGTTGTATTGTTTCATTTTCATGTCTTTGAACAATTCTGCTCTCCATTCCAGTCATGTAGTATTTTATCATCTGGGGTTGGTGGGTTTGTTTCAAAATACCTCATCCTTTTGACATTTTATCCAACCACAATCGCTTCAGTGTTTCTGAAAAATGCTTGCCCCTCTGTCTCTGTTGAAGAAGGGGTAGATGGGAATAGGGATGTCAGCTGTGCACACCAAGACAATGGCTAGGTGATACTCCCCAGAATACCTGGAGATGCGAACATGAAGTTTCTGTATGCTTTCAACTATTTTGCATGTATACAGGCGCAATCCATTTCTTAAAATTAATCACTCCCTGACCTGCTGCTTCTGACCCCTTCTGATCTCCCCAGAGAAGAGCTGCGTTGGCTAGCTGTGTTTTAAGATCACCAGTAGTCTTGCCCAGGAAGTTCAAGAAAACACAACAGGACCATTGCTCGATCCTTTGCACAGCTGGTACGGACCAGGGAGCAGAGCATATTGCAAAATAAGAGTAGTAATGCTTTATAATTGGCTTTTTGGTATGACTGATTGCATAGGTGAAGTAGGGCAGAAGTGACCCTGCACAATACTGCAAATTGCTTTTCCCAAAACACATGAGTCAGCCACCCCAGATAATAAAGGGCCTTTTATATGATTTTTGGTGTTTTCCTTCTGGATCTCTGTGGCGAAATTGCATCACAATTTTCAAATCTTTCTTTGCAATGTTGAGACCTCAAAGCTTTTCCTTTGGAAAAATCAAATCAGAGATTCTCAGGAAATCTCTGAATTTCGGTCTCTGGGGTTAAAAGAAGACCACAAAATACAGTAAGTCTCATAATAAAATTACAGGATGCTGGAATACGCCTGGGCTACTTTTTCATCTTGCAGCCTCTCCAGTGCTGCGGCAGAATGGCAAAGGCGGGTACTGAAACAAACGTTGCTACCAGCCTGTTTGTACATGTACTCCAGACATATCATTCCATGCTCCAGGGCTGCCAGTCATGATGAGCAAAATATATGCATGTGTGTGTATATATATGTATAAAAATTTGAATCAGAGTTCACATGAATGTGAAAGGAGAATCAAACCTTTACCTTTGCATAATTATTGAGTACTAGTCTGCACAAGAAATGGTCAAAACAGAGAAGGAAATAAGTCACTTCTGGATTTATTGTTTCTGAATCCCTGTATAAGTCCTTCTCTGTTTATGAGTGGTCTAGTGAGATTATATATCATTTGTTTGAGACTGCTCATCCACCGCTCCAGCATACATTCTAGTTAGGATTGATGAACAGTGCCTGAGAGAAATAAATACTGCTAGTTGATGAGCACCAGTTATGAAAAATTCCACCAAATGTGTTTACATGAAGGAAAAGCCTGAAACAACATAGAAAGACGCTGTGTACCAAGTGACAGCATCAAGTCTCTTGCTGGTGTTTTGTGTGCAGAAGTTACTCTGTGTTGGGTTATGCTAAACCTCAAGACAGCTTTTCTTGCAAAATAGGAAAGTCCATGCAGAGGGCACATACTAAATGCTTATTAAACTCTTAATTATGTTTCATACCTATTGCACAAGGGTTTCCACACGGAAAAAAGCCTTAAGAAAAGGTCACTTGACATAGGAAGAGGGTGGATGAGGCATTTGGCCCCTGGCACTTTTGTCACACAGCATATGAGGCCACACCTCCATTTTCAGTCTTTTGAGCCCACATAACTTAATTGGGCTCCTCTCTTGCCATAAAGCCGCATGGCTGACTGAAAGACGAGGTATCTCTGCAAAAGAAACTGTGGCAAAGCCATAGGAGCAGCCAGCTCCCTCATGCTTGGGAATGTGCAGAATCAATCCATCAAATTATGAGCACTCTCACAGCAAGGAAGAGACAACATAATCCCTGCTGGGTCAGGAGACAGTTTAGTTATGAAAGCAGTACATCTGTCAGCAAATATTCCTAAGCATAGAAATGATTTAGCAGACAGACTACCCCATTTTTATTTTTTTTATCATACCGTGAATGAAAGACCAGACACTCTTTTGTACACTGTGATTTAAGGGGGCAGGGTTATTGGTCAATAAACCTTTGTAGGAGACAAGAACAACTTGTTTAATCATCTTCTCAAATAGACAGGCCAAAATCTAGAATTCCTTACGTTTTTTGCTTGACCAAATTGTTACCTGTAAATATATTATAATCTCCATTCCTTGGATCTGTGGGAAAGTCAGACAGGGTGCCGACAGAGGGATCATAATTGCTGCAGTCTAGCCAAGACAGTATTAGTACGTGGGCTTTGACAATATTCTCTGTTGGTTCCTCATGAATAGTGGCTTTCCTGCTGGATGTGACAACCCAGGAAAAGAGGGAATACCGCACCTCCACCTTTACCTCTGTCCACTGTGAAAGACCGCCTGATTTTTTTCCACACACTAATTAAATCCTTGAAGGTTTTCATGCAGCGGTGAGTAATCTACTACCCGTTCGGATCTCAGTTCTGTTCTTAAAGGTCTAAAACACTCTTATCTTGAATCCAGGCCAATGCCTTGTTAATTATGGCTATGTCTGAGAAGATCATCTTGGTTGTTACTATATCAGCAAGACAAAATGAAGAAATACAATAAGTGATGAAAGACACACACCCTTTCCAATTCTCCATCTCGATGAAGTGTTTCTCAGGCCTCACCCTAAATTCTTACCACAGGTGGTTACACAATGTCATTTGAATGATGTGATCCACTTGCTGATTTTCTTCCTTGTGCTTCTTTCAGAGAAGGGAGAAGCCACGTTGCATACTCCCTGGATTTAGAAAGCATTAGCCTTTTACTTGCAAAGAACTTTGAAACTTCCTTAAGAGTGCTTGTAGTAATCACCCAAACACTGGTGAGTCATCAAATTTCAGTTCAAAGTCTATATAATCCAGTTTTGAATTATGCTAGGATTTGTTCCACACAGCACAAGTAGGTCTCTTCCCATTTTCTGCTGGTATCAGGCAAGGGTTCGTTCTTTTAGGCTGAAGCTGCTGCTGAGGCTTTTTTGCATGTGTCCTTACTTTTGATTACTATGAAATCGCCACCTGATGATCAGCCCAGGTTTCCATTGAGCACTTTCCACGACGGAAGCACCAATATTAGACAAAATAACTTTTTTAAACTGGGGGTGGTGGTTTGCTGGAGCAGTACCCTGACCTCTTCAGCTGCCATCCCAGCACCTCGTTAGTTTAGCTCACAGATTATGGATTGCATGTATTGTGGTTGCGCATGTGTACATGCACAGAATACTTATTGACAAGCATTCCCCCAAAAAATTACTTACCTGCACATTATTTGGAGTGTTTAGCTGTGTGTTGTCTACACACACACACACACACACACTCTCAGAAGGTCCTATAACATGTGGATTTTGCAGAGAGAAGACATTTTCTGTACCTCTTTTGTACCTTGTGTGGAACATGAGCGTACTCGGCTAGACAGTGCAGCTGAGAAAACCCTTTCGTTGCATGAACTTAAAGAAAAAGAAACTCTGTGGATACAACATACAGGGCAACCAGAATTCTTCAGGATAGTTCAGCAACTCTTCTTTTACAATTTTTTTAATCTCCTTTTCTCTTTCATTTTTTCTTTTTGTGGGTTTTGTTGGGGGTTTTTTTGTTTGGGTTTTTTTTTTTAAGTCATCATTCCACCGTGCACAGGCCACCTGGGCTCCATCCAACTGGTGTTACCTTTCTTGTCAATCCCCCTTGCCACAACTCCTCCTCAGAGCTTTTTATGGATTCCTCCTCTGTCAGTAGCAGATTCAAGATCTGCCAAGTTGCGTAACCCCAAGTGCGCCTCTGTTTTTTCCCCCATCTCTTGCTCCACCCCGTGCTCATTCCGCACATTCCGCCCGGCCTTTCCCTCCGGACCACTCCCTTCCTCTCTCTTTTTGTTCTCCTCTTAATATCTTCTTTCATGCCATCGCCGTCATACGTAGAGCAAAGGTGGCCTCCCACTCCGTGTCCGCTGTGCATTCTCCCGCTTCCCTCTCCAAACAAGGCGGGAGCACGGCAGAGCCCATCTGTTCCCTGAATCCGCCTGGCTGTGACCGGCACTTTCCATCTGCCCCCGGCTCGCTGCTGTACTGACTGCGGTTTGGAAGTTTAAAGTGCACCCTTCTGAGCCAAACTCCGCTGAAAACACACCAGGACTCTCACGCTGTTGAATTCAGGGCACTTTGAATCGGGCCATAAAACATCTGGAGCAGACACACTCTTTTTTTCTTGCAAATCTTTTTTTCCTTCCTCTTTTACAGTGTAACACACAGACACATCTCAAGTGTTGCATCAAATGCAGGTATTTAAGCCCCAAATCAGTGCTTTTTCTGGACATTGTGTCTATCCTTTTACACCATGACCTTCAGATGAAAACAATTTACCTACAAGTAAGCGAAATGTCTGGGGTTTGTGTGATACCTAAATGCAGCCTAGGGTACAAAAGCTTAATTTTTGCCCCTGAATGTAAGCGTTGCCTGCAAGATCACTGATGCTGAATTCAGCCTGCAAGGTGCTTCTCCTGTATATACAAACATATGGTTCTTGCTCATATCGATGGATAATATGTTTCACTGATTTGTTATTGAGAATCCAGCCATGCCGTTGTGGAAGGACTCACCACACTGAAATCTGGAATCAACACTGTAGGCAAATGTCTGAAAACGCTTTCTTCACAATATACTTTCACATATAAAATTAATCAAAAGTAATGTCCTGATGAGTATTCTTGAATTAAACCAATATTTGTACTAGTAATTTTTTGTCACTTGTGTAACGAGTTGTGTTATAAATATATACTTACTAGTACATATACTTGGAGGCCAACTGTGTACTTAGGGAATAAATGTTGCAGCGAATGCAAAGTCATGTATGTACAAATGAGGTTATTGACTTTGCTGGTTTATTTTTCCCCTACTTGAAAAGCTTGCTAACTTAAGTTTACAGTGGGGACAAAACAAGAAACTGGAGTTTTACTGTAAGCTGATTTTGTATTCAATCGTTATTTCTTGACATGATTAGCATGCCAGAAAGGGCCTTAATGCAACCTCTGGTGCGACTGCCAGGTGAGCGTACGAGCAGGTAAGACGTCGCTGGACTCCAGCTGCCCGGCACAGCCAGTTGCCTGTACCCGCAGAGGAGTCTGTGGCAAGAGCTCCAGCGTGTGCCTGTAGCAATAGAAAAGATTAATGTTGCGGTTTAGACACCCTTTTCAAACAAGGCCTTCCAGTTCCTCCTCTCCCGATGAATTCCCGCTCACTGTCTCATTGCCCCTGGCCACAGGCACGTTTGCCGGTGAGGAGCCACCAAGCCACCCCAAGGCATGGAGGCACGGAGCCCAGGCTGGTCTGTCCAGGCTAAAGGCACCGCACAAATATCCCCCAAAAGCTTCAGCATCCAGGCATTTGGGGGTTTGCTTCAAAAATGATGATGGCACAAAACATCAGTGCTCGTTCCTCTGCTTTGACGCTCCGGTCAAGCCTGTCCTGGGAGCTCAGTGGAAAACCGCCCTCGCCATTGTGCTGGCTGACCAGAAAATGGGACCATCTCTCCTCCTGGGTGAGGAGAGGAAGAGTCCGAAATGGCAGCTGAGCGCAGGTCCAGGACATCATCTTTTTGCTGGGAAAGATTTCTCTGCTTTGGGCACCGATTTCTGCTACAACCAGCCCCACGAACACGGATTTTTGTAGTGCCCCCAACCCCAATTTCTTAAGTACTGCGAGACATCAGTAAACATCAATAAAATGATGAGGTTTAAGCATAATGCTCAGAAGACCCAGTTAAGGAATCCATTGGGAGGGCAAAATATCATGTATAGCATTGAATAATGCAACATACTTTGCATATCCGTACTCTTTTATGCATACTAGAGATCAAGCACAAGCCATCTATTTCAGACAGATATCTTCAAATCTATTTCATTTATAAACTATTTAAAAAAAATTGAAGTATATTAAACTGCATTGAGCAAGAAAAACAAGAAATACTTCTGATGTGCAGAGAAGAGAGCTAAAGGAACAGTAAGAATGCTGGCTTTTTCATTTAATTAGTTTTATATTTCAATTTTAGACTAGATCGAATCTTCAGGTTTAGAAATCTCCCTAGCGTAATGGTGCTTGTAGCAGCAAACAGAAAATGGCCCACACTGGAAAAAGTACAGCACAGGCTCGAGAATAATTGTAATAAGCCATATTTTTGGTTTTTCTGTTAGCTCTGCTGTATTTAAATGTGATTTATTGATACACTTTTTTTTTTACGATGGTTCATCTCGGATAATGAAGAGCAGTTTAATTTTCTGATGGCAATTTAAAGGACACAGCTGGGCAAAATTTTACACTTCTGTATGGTACAGGTTTTTGGCACCTAACTTTGCCGTTACTAATATTTTTAGAGGAAAAAAGAAGCCTCAGGAATGCTTATTTCCTGGGAGCCTACATACTTCTACTGCAAATACCACACAAATACATTTCTGGTGTGAACATCCTTTAACTTTGTACAAGTTCTTCCGAGGGATCATTGTATTTCAATAAAGCTATAAGAAGACAAACATCCTTCGGTATGGGTAATTAGAGCTAGGGGAGAAAAAGATAAGACTATTCCTTCATGCCTGAATTGAAATCAAATACATGTAAGATAATGACATTTGGGCAGAAGAACTGCTTAAAGCTTTATCCTTTTTTTAATCTGTTAGCAGTGTTACGCTACAGGCCTGACAACATCATGATGTGGGTGGCCACGTATTCCCTTAAACACAGATTTGCCTCCGAGTGTAAATACGAGTGTTTAATAACCTTTGCACTGTGTGGAGATAGACAGATAAGAGTACAATACAGATGTGAAGCAAGAGGAGGAGGATATCTGAGAAATATGGATGGGTATCAGGGAGAAAAAAAATCCTTTGAATACCCCTATAAATATATTCTAAAATTCAATTTTCAAAATAGGCCATTTCAGCCCAGCCATACCTGCACGGAACAATGCAAGTAATTTTCTGCATCTTAAAGGCTTATGGTTTTTGCTATCGCTGGTAGTTATCTTGGGTAATTTAGCATATGCTCCAGATCACAAAGATACTCTTTGACATGAATTCAGTCTGAAATAGATGGCTCGTGCTTGATCTCTAGTATGCATAAAAGAGTACGGATATGCAAAGTATGTTGCATTATTCAATGCTATACATGATATTTTGCCCTCCTAATGGATTCCTTAATTGGGTCTTCTGAGCACCGTTCTTAAATCTCATCATTTTATTGATGCTTGCTGATGTTTCGCAATTTACCTTGTAGTAAATTAATGCCCTTCAGATGAGTGATCTAAAACCCAGTGACAGCTGCTCAAGAGCAGCTGAACCAGTGTATTTTTAATTCTCATGAGAATGAGGTCTCACCTAAGTCAAATGGAACATGAACATAGAATATAAAAACTGAGATCAAAATCAACAATTACAAAACATCAGAATCAATTTGCCTATCTTAAAATAATTTTCCTAACGTGTTTGCATTAGGATCTTGTTCCTGGTTATGCTACCATATGTTCCTGTTTTTCACAGGATCTCAACCTTCATTGAAATAGCCTGGCTCCTGCCACAGAGAATTTAAGGAAGACAACTTTAAGGGAGTGTTTTACAAGTATTTAAAGACAAAGCTGCTGATCAAGTGCTTGGTGCTGCCCCTGAACAATGCCAGCATCTGGCTGCATGTGGCGTCAGTGCTTAGGATATTGTTGTCGGCTGTTAAAAAGGAAGTTACAGTAAAGACTTTCAGTGTAAAACTCTCAGTGTGTTTGCTCAGTCCACAAAGACACAATGCCAAGAAGAAAGCAAGGTTGCCTCCCCAGGTCCAGGCAAGCATGTTTTTTCTTGTGCTTCCTCCATACATCTCTGCAAAACGTACTGCACCACTGTTTTCCTCTCACCGACATTTGAGGGACACGGCATGAATCCAGAAGGTGGCAGATGCAGCACGTTTCCAGTGACTTGCTGGAACAAAACAGAGACTGATGTTGGAAGGTTAGCCACCTTCCAAGGCTGAGAGAGACCCAGCAAAGAAGCGGGCGTGAAAAGGCCCTGGCTGGGGATGGAGGTGAGCAATGCAAAGAGCAGGAGCTGATGGCTGCTGGTGGCAGCTGGTGACTTGGCTCAGCTACAGATGAGCCAGTCCTTTAAACACTCTGTACCGTGATTGCCTCCCATTCTGGGATTCTAGATGATAAACAAGATAGTGCTGTTTGAATTATGTTTGAGTTATTGAAGCGATAGTTACATATTTGTATTACTAGACATTCATACAGAGCTCAGGTTTAACAGTGTTTAAAATTTTGCAAAAAATCTCATTGAAACGGCTAGAATAAATGAAAAGTTTTGAGCGCTCTTGACATTTTTTGTAATAGTGTGATGCAAAATCAATTGCAAAAAAACCCCAGATAAAAAACAATACTCCTGTTGGTTTTTCCACTAGATTGCCTTCCTTTGCACACTTCTTTAGAACTTGAAAACACCTAGAAGTTCCTCCTTTAGCCATTCTGTTGCTCCTCACGCTAACTGTAAGCCTACCAGCTCTCCATGTACAGAACTAATCTAGAAAAATTATGTATCTGCTGGCTATAGTAAAAAAATAAAAATCTGTGTGATACAATGAACCCATTACAGTTTAAGAGGACAGCAGGTCTGCTGCAATACAAAGCTTTACCCACTTCTGAGGGAGTGAGAGAAATTGTCTAATTTTGGAAAGACACAGGACCAGTCAGTCTGATTTCAACCCTGTGTATCTCTGCCTTCTGGCCTTCTGCCTGTTCCCAAGCAAGCAGCTATCGGCAAGCTGCGCTGCCACGGAAGCCTCCTCTGTAGGGCAGGTATGGTGCACAGCTTTCTTCTTTACGGTCTTCTGTAACTGAAGGCATGGATTGGAAACCACAGGGAGAAGTTACTGACATCATTAAGTTTAACATTAACCTCTTTTCAGCTGTCTGCTAATATTTCAGGTAATTGTAACGGTTGCAGGTGCTACTATGAATGCCGCAGAAACCCCAGATGTCAGACACAGACCACCTGCCATTAACCTGCAGAGTCATTAACCTGCACTGAGTTAAGACAGAAAAATCTCGAGTGAGGTGTTACATTTCCACCCCGTTTTACTCTGCTACTGTCCTTCACTCTGTATGGCAGGGGAGCATCTGATCGTTAGAGATTAATTAGTAATTAAGAGTTGGTTGACAAACATCGCAAGTTCAGAGAAGAAAGCAACCTAATCATATCAGAAAACAGACAGAAATATAAATCCCAGTCTCCTAGGATTTTCTGCTGAGCAGGAAATTTAAATAACTTTATTTTGAACATACCAAATTGACCCCACTAACTAGATGTAATAAACAAATGGAGATATTTAAGCTGACATTTGAGCAGTGTCAAAGCCTTCTAAGCTTGTTCTGAGCAGATTAGTAGATAAGTGCTAGCCTTCCTATTCTGGGATATGTTCCAAGGCAAGCATGAGGACCGACCATTTCATTTAACTCCAAAGTGGACAACACTGTATTTAAATACTGCAAATCATTTGCATAATTCTTATGACAAGCTACCAGTTGACACCAACAGGAGAAAAACCTCTCTGCTTGGCACTGTATCTGATGGCAAAAACTGCATTTCCTCTACCGTTCAATCAGTATGTGAAACTCTAATTATTAGCACGGGGTGTGTAGTTTCTCAAAAACACACAGTATATCTCATCTGCTCTAATCCCAGAAAAATTGACTTAATAAATCTTTTTTGAAACAAGGGATATCATTAGATGTTTCATAGACTCTAATAAATTTGAGTATACTTAAATCAGATAGTGGCAAATAAAAATCCCAGCAGTACTGACAAATCTGCAAGTAGTTCGGTATATCCTTGGGAGAAGCTTGCCAACTATTGCTACTTATTCAGTTTTTCTGTATCTGTCAGTGATAACAAGTCCACAGAGCTGCTTTCAAAATAGCTCTTTAATATTTGCCAAAATGCACCCTTATTCAGCAAAATACATGCATAAGTCTCTGGTATGTTTAATAATTCTGACTTCAGCTTAATTCCAGCTCAACACTGCAGGGAAGAACCCCTCTAATATGACTACCTTGTAGGACATCAATCTAGGAAAATCTTCAAAATTGTGCTTATAAAACAGAAGAACACTAGTTCTTGCCTATCAGGACTGTAAACCTCTAAATGAATGATTGTTCTGTCACTCCACTCTGTGACTGCGAAAAGAAATAAAAGCAAGCTTTATCTTTCGCATTAAAACAGCAATCCTAAGCCTATTACACAGGCAATGCTGGAAAAGTTTTCAGGTCTTATCCTCACCTACATGAAAGCCAGATCTACAAAAACGTTTAATTGCTTTAAATGGAGATTAGTCAAAAAAGTCCAGAATGGTGATTAATTAATCAATCCATGAGTACCTCATTTGATCCCTAAAGCTTCAGGAGGCACCCAAGCTTTTCCCAATGAGGTTTCACACTGGAGCTATTGCAAGCGTTGCACCTCATTATTTACCTTCCCTTTCCTTAGAAATGAGGGTTGTCAGTGACTAATGTACAGTTATGCGCATTCAGCAGCATAGTGGCAAGACAGAGTTTGCATATGTAATATACAGCAGCCAGAGCCATTTGCATTTGAAAGGAAGAAGGAGAATTTCTGCAGCAAGTCACTTCTTCCAGCTGTGCTTTAACAGCAAAGAGTAAGACAGCTGTCTGTAGCCAAAGACACAACCTACAGGATGGGTTTTGTGCTGTGAATCCAATTTAGATGCTTTGTTAAGGAAGGAACCTCGGTCTGGGAGAGAGTCAGGATTTTCGATGCACCTTTATTTTGGTTCTTCTTTCTGGCTAGTTTAGACATACCTTCTGCTCTGTACGCCGACTCTGAATCCCGTTCCTACCTGCCTGACTGCAGGCGCTGTACAGAGAGGACAAGAGAGTGACAGAAATCTCAAATTAGCGCTGGAAGCTGAACATATTAAAATTACATACTTATTTGCCGAACTTTGCTTAGGTCTCTGCGGATCCAAGCTAAGGTCTTTTTATGTGCCTTTAACAATACTAAGAGATTTTGCTTACAAAGACTCAGGATCTTTGCATTCAGGACAGTTGCATTTGAATGTAATTACAGAAAGGCATATTCCTGTTTGGTGTCATGTAAGAAAAGCTTACGGAATCTAAAAAACTCATGACCGACCTAAAAAGTTTTTACTGTGAGTTGCCAGTTTAAAAATTGTTACCTAGCTGGCTCAGAACTCACACTAAACATGACTTCAAGGCCCTGGGGTCTGTTGGGTGCACAAACACACTGCACACAAACTTCGCCCTGTTTCTTCTGGATATATTCACTTCTTGTGACGCAGAGCAGAGCAGCATCACCTTTTAAACGCCTAGCGTGACCGATTTTCGTAAACTCTAGGCGGACTTGGAAAACGTCCACGCAATCTGGTGCCTGAACCGTCTCAGCCTCATTACAGAATCATAGGATTATACCGCTTCGGAACGAAATCGGGAATTTGGCTCACCTTATACTGGGTGCTGACCGTGCTGGTAGAGAGCTAGGTGTCCAACACACCATTACAGCTCGCAGCGGTACAGTCAAGTGGAGCCTAGGGAGCAATTAATTTCATCCTCGAGCCGACCCCTTCCTTCGATCATCCCAAAAACCCTCCAAACTCCACAGAACGTACTGCCAGCGCCTCGCTCGGCGGCACCGAGGGCTCACCCCCACCTCCTGAGCAGGCCCTCACCTCGCGTCCTCCCAAAAACGAGGGCGAGGCCGCCATTTCGCCTTTAAATTGTATTTGTAAAGCCAGGGGTGGTTATACTTAAAGCGCCCCGGCTGACTTAACCTTTGACCCTCTTTCTCCCCCCGCGCTCTGAGGCGCCCTTCCCTCCGCCTCAGGGCCCGCCGGCGCCCTCTGACAGGACCCATCACCACCAGCCTTACCACGGGTTAATTAATCGCCTCTAGGGGCCGGTGACGAGCCCGCTTGCTGGCAGCAAGCCCGCCGGGCGAGCGGGG
>VZSF01004620.1:426443-536788 GCA_013398295.1 Chionis minor
CCCCCGCGGAGGGTGGCCCGGCCCCTTACTTTGCCGCGGGACGGGGCGGGGGGCGCCGCCATGAGGGACCTGAGGGAGGCGGGGGGTGGGTGGGGGCAGCGCGGAGCCGGTCCCGCCGCCCGGCCTGGTCGCGGCGCTGCTGCCGCTGCCGCCGCCTCCTCCCCCTGAGGGAGCCGCTGGCCTGCTTCCTCCCTCCCTTTTTCCCCTCCCTCTTCCTCGCGGAACAAACTTCGCAGGGGCAGCCCCGGAGGCCGGTTGCGGGGCAGAGGATCCGCCGCGTTTGGGAATGGGCGGGGAAGGAGCGGGCCGGCAGCGCCGCGGTCCTCGGAGCGGGCTCGGGACAAGCGCTAAGTCAAAACTTTGCTGACTAACGGCGTGCTTTACACAGAATCCCAATCTGAGCCCGAAAGCACCCTCTGCCGAGGGAGGAGTAAACCCGACCTTTAAAAAGGGGCGTTACTTGTACCTGTGTTCTCTTGGAGGCATCCAGATGGGCGTCTGTGTGTGTGTGTGGGGGGGTGTTTTTGCGGATGTACCTCATTCGCAGCTCCCCATTTTTAAAACAATCCCCCCCCCCGATAATGTAGAAGACCAACCCTTTAGTGGCATGTGCCTGTGTATAATTCTCTGAGAAAGGAGGTGGGGTGAAAAGTATCCTTGTTTGGTTGAACGGGTGGCGAGTCAAGGTCAGTACTTAAAAGTTTTTCCAAGATCGGTCCGTCAGAAGGATGAGTGGAAACTTGGAGACGTAAGAAACATATCTGTGCTGGGAGAAAAAAACCAGAGAAGGCACCATTCTGCAAAAAGTGAATGTTTTACCTTTTATTATTTTTCTCTTCCGGGAGGCTGGTACAACATGTGCTCTTACTGAACTCACCTGTTGACCTAAAGTAACTTTTTACAAGAAGACTTGGCTGGTACAGGTGCGCCGACAAACTCTAATAGAGGCGGGGATTTAGGTGACGGTGACATACGTTCACCTAGCGCACAACTGGCGGTTTCAGATGTCCCCGTGCCCTCAGATCTCTATGTCTGCCTTTGCAGCAAAGTGTCTGCTGCAGTAGCAGCAGGTATACAGGATTCAGTCACTGATGTGCAGAATTGGATGGTTTAGGCAGTTAATGAATCAGTGTCTGATGTGGCAGCAGGGAAGGGTACGTGTGCGGCCATGTTCTGTTCTGCCCCTGCGTCTTGGGAACAGTAACCTCTAGCGGAAGGGCAATGCCAATAATCTTGTCAAAGGCAACGGTGGATAAACGGACCTGTATCGGAGACCTGAGATAAAACAACCAGACACCTGGTTCAACAGCAGTGAGAATGATCGTGCCAGGTCAGGCTGAAGGCTCCTGTAGCTTGGTGCGCCATCAGTGTCAGGCTTCTTAACATCCATAAAGTTTGGTTCAATCCATATCACAATACCATTTGGTAAAACTTAGTAATACTAAGTTCTTTTTAGCCACGTGTCTTTTTAGGCTATTTTAAAAAGTGACACGTTTGCTGATTATATTTCTAGTAGGTTAAGGCTTTTAGCATCTTCAGACATGGATGTAGTGGTAAAAATGTCAGAGGTTACTGCATTCCTTTTGCCTTGTTTTCACCATTGCCTTGTTTTCACCCCTTTCTGCAGAATTCCACTCTTTAGCAATGACAAAACAAACAACAAATGACCCCAGGGCTCTGCTAGATTTTGGTAATGTGATTTTTTACTGGGCTGCTTATGTGTTTTAACAAGGGTGCCAGAGACACCCTTGTGCCTAGTTTTATAAGAGCAAGTTTGGTTTTGGCCTGTTCACCTTTTTTTAAAAAAACCTTCTTTTTGATTTTGAAACTTCTTACCAGAACCTAAGAAATTAACTTACCTGGAGTATTTTGGTTCTTGTAAATTCTTCTGGTTAGTTAATTCTTGAAATTGCATTTAATACTTTTCTGAAAGAGATGAGAGTAACCAGTGGCTCTTAGTGGCAGCTGTTGCGGCTGATTATAAACTTTTTGCTCCATCTGGTAATACTAATCTAATGAAGGGTGATAGACTCGTGAAGGAGGATATTATTGTCCATGTTCTTTGAATTCTTTGTTTATTATTTCTTCTGCTAATTTGAGAATAAACCAAAATAAATAACAGTGGACTATATGATATAATTCCAGCAGATTGCAAAAACAATATAAAGATTAATTTAATAGTCTGTGTTGTCATTAGAGGTCTAAATGAGAGAAATAACTCAAGAATCCTTATGTTTTATTTGATGCAGTACATAGATCAAATTCATAATCAGTGTCCTGCAAAGCCTATCTCTTTGACTGATACTCCGTTACTCCCTTTTTCCCTTCTTGCATCCTGTATTCTCAGTGTTTCTAGGCTGCCTCTCTCATCTCTTGATGTTTTGATGAAAACATGATTAGGATATTTTCAAGCTGTTCGGTAAATATGTGTTTTAAATTGGTCATTGACCCTCATCGTGTAGAATGATTTGATTAGAATATTAAGTTTTAGGCATTTTTCATCATACATTATTCCTCTTGCTGTAAAAATTCATGGAACTTCAACTGTATAATCAGTTCTGTCTTTCATTATGTGATAGACGTGGTAACTGTATGTGCTTGAGAGGAGATGGCTTATACATCAAATAAAAAGCCTGTGTGCTTGTTAAAATTAAGTTATTGTTTAATATTTCAAGCATTTAATATGACAAAATAGGGCAGAAGAGGCATCTGAACTTCGGTAGACCGATGCCTCCTAGTAATATACTGATGTACTGTTTCTAGGGAATGTGGGAGGAAGACACTGTGGCTTCCTTCTAGCACAATTTGTTTATAACATTTATTTGGGAAGATCTTTGGCTGCATGTGTGACCAAAATCTTGAGTGCTAGTAAGTGAAAAACTTGGGTATTTTAATTTCATCAATAATAGGAGTTCAACTATGTATCTGTTTGTGCAAATTACTGAGTAGCTGCAATTCCAGATTTCTAGAGTGAGAATACTGTCAGGTTTGTTTAATCTGAACGCATTTTAGTTTTGTATTATCAGGTGGCCCTGACATGCTACTACTGACGTAAGTTTAGCTCAACTAAACTTTTCTGAAGTCCACTTATCTATGGTAACTGTCCTGATCGTTACTGTTCCTCATTCAGGGTAAGGTTGTTGTTGGATTATTTAGAGTCAGTTGATAAAATGGTCCTAAAAAACATCATCTAGATCTAGCCATGGAGAGAGCCTTTGGCTCTTTTTTGTTACGTGGACCTTTGCGTGATTGACGGCCAAATTTTATTTCTGCTAAATATACCCCTGCTTCACTGAACAAACAATATTTTTTCAGAGTTATTAGCAAATACAAACTGTTTCTGTGTTACTTACCTCGAGCTAACTTTATGGATCATATCTGTATTATGGGTGCCAGCGGATGCTACACTATGATAGGTAGCTACACAGAAAAGTTCATTTCACGTCCTGGCTCCATAGTTCAGTGAGGTGAATGATACTATCATCCAAGAAATACTTAAAACTTGTAAGTTCATTACCATAGATTCAGCTTCAGTTATTCCTCCTAAGTTTGGCTGCTTATATTGAAGTTAGACTTTATCGTAAATAATGCTTGAATAGCTAGGCCTGTGTAGGGAAGTCCTTGACCGTGTCCATGTGCCCTTTAAGGAGATGTCTCCTGACTTTGAGCACTGCAGTTGAGTTCTTACATGAAGTGTTTCTTTAATATTTTGTATTCTAGTTTAAGAGGTTCCAGGTATAAATCCTCCCTGCTACTTCTCCTGTTCCATACTCTTTAAAATCACATGCATAGGCAGAGAGGTTCTTGAAAAGTGACGTTATAAGAAGCAGATATATAAAAGCAAAATCCTCCAAAAGCCAAATGGTCCAACCCCGGGTGCATGTGAGCCAGTTCAGACAAGTAGGTCCTTTGTTAGCAGTAATATGCTGGATTCCTAACAGGCAGTATGAAGTGTAGCAGATGATGACGTTGTTAGGAGATGATAACACACCTATTCAGTGCGTGACACGCAAGATTTTGGAGGAGGTGTAAAAAAAGCCATACCTAGAGTACATGTTCCTAGTACATGACTCTGTTTTGAAGCTTGTCTGCTCGCTACATCTGGAAAATATTTGACTACTTTGTCTACTACGCACAAGCTACTTCATGTAGTGGTAGGGAGTAGAGTCCTTTGAACTTGCATGTAAGCATTTCCGCCAATGCAACTTGTACCTTTACCTCTCTGTGAACCTTGTAGTGCAGTGCTAGCAATTTGTTAAAAATCCCCAAGGCAAGAAGGGAACGCTGTGCTCCTCTGCTAGCATAACCTGCAAGACTGAACTGTGTTGTGCGCGGGCAGCTGGAAAATAATGAAGGTAAGTTGATGCTTTGTGGTACGACTGAAGGAAAAATGAAGCATGTGCACAGACTTCTGTGCATAACAATATTATGTCGTACAGTACTATGTGGGAAAACAAATTAGCTTGTAAATCAGCATGCCACAGTGCAACCTGGTTCAAAATATGAACTTGAGTCCTGGGAGCAGCATAGCCACATCAGTTCAATTAGCCGTGCGCTGAATGCCACAAAAATGCGGCTATTCTGCTGCTGCTGCAGAGCTAGCTCATTTCAAGCTAGTGTGGGAATCTCCACGTGGTGTTGTGGTGTAGCCATACCTGATATTTCTGACAGTGTATACTAATAGTAGTATGGTAATAGGATCTGTGGTTGGGAGGAAGAAGAGGCTGCTCAATAAGGTGAACGTTTTTGTTAACATCAACCTGTTCCTTTTCTATTTCTTTTCAAATGTTCCTTTTAGAAACAAAGGTTTTCTCCTTTTTTTTTTTTTTTTTTCTTTTGGTAGATCCTCATTCTTTTATCGCTTGTGACCTAGTCTAAAACCACCAGTTTTCTAAACAGTAAATGTATAGGTAACTGGTTCACTTACAGTCTTACCAGTGCCTTTTAAAAATAGATTTAAAACATGATCACAGTTGGTTTCGTTATTGACTTTCTTGGTCAATAGTATAATATACTAATATTATACACCTTTTGGCTTCTGCATTAAGTTTATAAGCATTTGATGAAAAACTGTTCCTGCAATGATAGTCTTGTTAACTGTGTTCACTTGCAGCCATCACAACGATTAACCACCAGAGAATGCTGTGAAGTGACAGCGTGAACACAGGATCCCTTTCCTGTGTCTGTGGTCTGTGCCTAGACCAGGGGCAAGAGCTGCTTCCCTGACCCAGAATACTTTAATTCAGTCATGTAATACTTTGGGGCAGAAGTAACTTCGCTGCTTTTGCAAAGTCTTCTGCTATTGCATGGTTTTTTTCAAAGGATGAAACACTAGAAAAATACTTACACTGGATTGAACACACTCTAAAAAATCATCATATTACAGGTTACATTCCACCCTGCCACGCATGCAGCCTCCTGGTGTCTCCCGGATTCCTCAGGCAGTATTACATGTGTCCGTATCTCTTGTCATCCTCCCTCTATGGCATGCTTTCGTGTTCGCAGGTACTGTTCAGGAGCTCAGTGTGTGGTTGTAATAAAGACAAGCTTTTACTCCTCCGATCCAGTAGGATTGCTCCAGTCTCCCAAAGGCATACGTTGGTGTCTAGGAAGCACTTAAAAATGACTTTTCAGATTTGAATCTCCGACAGTAGGTTTCATCAGCCGTTGCAATAAAGGTTGAGCAAGATCTTCAAGCATTCAGGGGGAGGTATTCGTGCTGTAAATGCTATTTCTGCCTGATGTGTAACAAACTTGCGGGCAGGAGTCCTTGAAAACTGACCATTCTGAAACATCACTTTTGGCTGATGAACCTGCTGCAGGTTCTTGTCTAGATTTTGGAATACAGTACATGAATATCTGTGTGATGGCTTAATGCAGGAATAACAAACCCACTCAAAATACAGATTCCATCAGCACGTTTGGGAAGTACCGTGCTTTCCAACGTGCATCAGTTATGATTTAAAAGATTCACAGATCTTGTGTATTGGCATTAAAAAGTGGTTCACGAATGTTTCATGCCATTATAGTAGCCCTCGGCATTTAATTGTGTATATGAAAATGATGTGTCTGCCTCATAGCGGCTGGGTTTGAGAAGTTTGGAGGGTCTAGTGGAAAAAAAAGGCTGTTAGACAGCATGTTTCCCCTGCAGCACTGGTGTAAGCTCAGTAGGGGTCCCCACAAAAAATGTCCTGAGCTAATTTGAGCTTCTGCAGCCACTGCTTGTCAGCTGGCATTGGCAATGAGGTCCTCTCGCAGGTCAGTGCTTGAGTCTTGGGCTCAAAATAGGAGTCCGGGGGGTGAAGTTGTTCCCCGAAAAGCCCTTCTGAAATGGTAGCTGTCTGTTTTGACGTGCTCATCTGCTGTCTCTTTTCACCTGGGAGTAGTGAACAGGCAGGGAAAAAGAAAATAATTTCAAAAACTGTAGCTGCTGCTGCTACCACAACTTTTGCATTCTTTTTGTTAGTGCAATGGGGGCTTCTGAAGCTGCAACTACCCGAGCAGTTGTGCTATAAATCCTCGCCCTCTCTTTGTGATGGACAGACACCTCTATTCCTTAACTCTCTGTACTTTGAAAGGGGTTATTAAGCAGCTAAAAACGTGGTAGGTTGTGAAAAGAGAGGATTCACGGGCTCTGTAATGAAGGTAGGGGTGGAATGTGAAGACTTAACAGGTGGTTTTCTCAATGTGTCATTTTAGGATCAGACTCACATTGGGCAGTGGTAACACAAAGGTTGAAACATTTGCCTGTGAGATTATGGGGGCAGTTTTGGGCAGAACTCCATTGCACCAGAGGGAAGCAAAGATCTGTAGCAGAAGCAGGTTCTTTGCTCTTTGTCATAGCATGGGCAAGTTTTGCTGCTTGTTACAAAATTACTCTGTTCACTTAGATGGAAGTTCAGTATGCGTGTTGCAGCACCCATGCTACTACTGCCTGTTGTTTGAAAGAATTGCCATGTAAGGAGTGCTTTGGGGTTACAAATTTATTCCAATTTTATACTTTGAAGATAGTATTGAATCAAAGAAATACCTTTGAAGGTATTTGATGTGTTTTATCTCTTTGGAGTCAAAATGAGAGTTTATCCTTTCATTCTACTTTATTTACATGGTATAGAGGCACTATGTTTTTCTCCTCCTTGTGCAAATTTACACTGGTGCTACCAGTAGACACTGGTGCCCAGTATGGTAGTACATGTTTCCATCCTGCACGCAGTTGCAAATCTATTGGACTAGAATTTTGCCTTGTAATTTCACCTTTACATTCTACGTAAAGAATTTGACTTGGGTGTCAGAATGCTCCATTGTGCAGTATCTGGGGTTGTTAGTCACTTTGGTCTTACTGGTTGAGACATTCCACTGTGGTTAGAGGGTTGCTTCTTCACTGGTGGCCTCGCAGTTGTTCCTGATAAGGATCCTTGCTAAGGATCTAGCATGCTGTTGAGGGGTAAAGCAAACTACTGCATTGTACAGTGAAACACTGGGAAAAAACATTTCAGGAGATCTGTTATTTATCTGGAGGTGTTTATCTTTTTCAAGTTTACTGGACAAGAATAAACTTATCAACCATGATGACATTTCTACAAACTTCAGAGTAGAAGTTTCCGTTGCTTGTGTGATGTTCCCTGTGGGGGACTGTCACATTAATGGGTTAGTTAGTTCTGTGGTTTTTCACTCGGTGACATGCAAGTACTTTTCCTCTATAACAAGGTTTAAAGTGTCTAAGCTGAAAGCTAAAAGGAGCCTCATAACAAAAATGTGTGTTCGCACTTTTGGAGAAAACACATAATGTTCTGTTGGTTGGTTATTTTTGAATGCATTCAAATTAGGAATGAACTTGATAAGCTAAAGTAGTTCAAGTGCGTATTACCTCTAATGTAAAAACTATCTAATGATATGAAAATTACAGTAAAATGTAAATATTACACCTCTATAGAAATATATAGTCACAGTGGGAAATCTAGTGATTTACTTGTGGCCTTTTTTTGGTAACATGATCCTTATGTGAAAATTATGATAGGATTAATGAGTTCTTGTACAAAATTATTTAAACTCATCAAATAATGTATTTGATAGTAAAATAGGAAGTTTTATCAAACAATGTCTACTATTGTGATCACTGGTATTATTCTGATTTAGTCTATACTTTCAGATATCTGTTGTATTCTCGTTACAAAGCTGACCTTTTCACATTAAGAAATGTTAATTTAACTAAGTTAAGTTAACATAAAGGAGCACTGGCTGAGGTTTCAAGTGAATATGTGTGCATTGCATGCACAGTAACTTTCAGACAGCTCCAGCTTCTTTTTTGCCCGCTGTATTTTCCAGTACTCTGATGGCTTCAGGCTTTTTTTGAAGCGTCCCAACTAAATTAGAGGAATGAATAATTGAAAAAAATGGACATCTAAAGACTATAGATCTTATTTTTGGAGAGCAAAAAAATCCAAAGAAGGGTATTAAATTGAAAGGTGGATAACTTTCTTGCATTAAAAGAAATCAGCCAGGTTTTGTGCCCTCCTGACACGTCTCTCAGAGAAAATCTAATAATGAAAGTAGAGTTTATGGTTAGCAGAGTAACATCAACCCGTGTCAATCCAAATCACTGTCTAATTTCTATAAAACAATGTTCTTCAAGGCATTAAGTGCTTAAATGGAGTAAGGAAAGCAAGTCTTTAAATAGTGAACTCAAAGGTATAGACTTCAACTGAAAGAGGAGTTTTAAGTACAAGTTTACGGTATGATACACATAGGAAGAGATGTTTTCTTCACATGGTGAACCTTAGAAAACTGCAGACATCAAGCTGGTGTGAATTGAAAAAAGCTAAAAGTGCCCGTCAAAGTTCTTTATGTCATCAGTTAGTACCTGGATAAAGCTTGTGCTTAAATTATGTAGTAAGAACTGTATTTTCGATGCCAGTGGGATTGTGCCATGATTAGAATCTTGGCTTTGGTGCCTATTAACATCTTCCTTTTTTAGCAGTTCAGTCATCTAGTGGGCAGCAGATGTTGACAGAATCATTATGCTAGCCAGTTTATCTGGATACATACTAAATGTTTCCTGTGTTACGCTTTTTTAATCAAGTTTTGTTCTTCCTGTGCTCCCGCTCTGTATGTCCCATTAATACTTTTAAAGTAGTCTTGTTGGTCCTTTTGCTATCTGAGAATGATGACAACAGAGTTACAGATTTTATAATACCCTGCAAAAAAGCAGTTAGTCAAAAACTTGTAGGTTCTGTGCTATAACTGGGACGCTTGGAGGGAAGTAAATGTGATTAAAGTTGCATGTGTGAAAAGGGGAAAAGTCATAGAAGAAATATTTCAGAGTTTCTGTATTGGCTTGGATTGTTGGGCAAGAGTTTGTGTTTTGTTGCATCAACTACAGCAACAATTTAGGATGAGCTGCTGGGTATGCTTCTGCGGATCTTTCACTTGACAGGTTTTAGTAAATGTGTATTGCAGATTTCTCTGCTCTGTGCTTGCTTTCTTCTCTGTGTCCTTTCTGAAAGTCATGCTACTAGGGGAAAAGAAGTCCTGTTTTCACAAATGTCATGATTTTATTAGTTTCTTTATTGTAATGACTGAATGGAAGGAAGGTGAATGTCATGTAAATTAACTTGGATATGTTTCCTTGAACGGTGGATCCAAGTGTGGTGAAGAGAAAGTCAGCTTATTCAGGACATTTATTTAGGTAGTGCCTGCTTCATAGATTCTAGAATAAAAGCCAGTCTTAATCCCTGATGCAAAGGAGGCAGGTATTTGTTTTAACTAGATGTATATGTATATTTTTCTAGCAAAAAAGAGTGTTTTACTTCCTGAAACATGATTGAGCCTTAGGAGGGCTGCATAGGAGGGTGTGATCTCTCTATAGATGCAGAGAGCTTAGATTTAATTAAAGCCAAACAGTTAATTTCATAGGAGAATGTTGAAAACCAAAGGTCTGATTAATATTTAACTGTCATTAATATCTCTAAGGACTTCCTTTGGTTGATGTGTTTTTCCTGTCTATTTGCAAGTCGTTGAAGACTTGGGAAGTTGTTGAGATAAAAAGTCAAGGTAGTGCCACAGCTGTTATGTTTTCTAATCACCTGTTTAAATATGTCACTTTTTAAATGTGAGAAGTTTTTCTCTTAAGATGGCTTTTTTGTTGTTTTTTGTCTTTAAGATAAAGCACCTTTGTCAAAGAGTCTGTTATTAGTCCCAAGTGCCATCTCGATTCTATTGACTCTGCTCTTCCAACATTATCAGAAGTTCTTTGCATATAACCTACAAGCTATAAAACAGGATTTTCAGGTAAGAGTCAGTTCATTTTTGTGTGGAAGGAGACTGCAAACTATGCTCTTCTATGTGATCCTCCCCAGTATATTTCCCTTCTGGTTCTTTCCCTTTGTTCACTGTTGTAGACCTGCTTGTTCTTCCCTTTTTTTATGTCACCCCAGTCGGTCACTATTTGGAAAAAGTGAGGAAAAACTGATCTGAAACTATCAACATAGCTTTTCACTTCTTTCTTTTGTCTGAGAAATCATTGGGTTTGTATCATTTTTCTTTCCAGCCACTGGTAGTTGGAATGATATAAGTATTTTGATATGAATGTCAATATCTCATTGTGCTGAGTTTTTGAGGCTGAAGAGGGCTATTGTGATCAGGTACTCTGATTATATATGATTTATTTTAACAACAGAGGCCGTAACTTTCACTCTGTAACTTTTGCTGTAGTTAGTTGTGGGAAACTAAAATTTGCTTGTTGAAAAGAACCACTGGTTCTAATATGAAGATTTTAAAGATGGGGGTACTTGCCTTGCTCCTTAGTCACGTGCTGAATTGTTTAATTATCTTACTAGGCATTTCTTGCTTATTCACATTTCAAACGGAGATACTTTATATTTCAGGTGTTGCATCTTGTGTGGTTTTGTTCTCAGCTTAATTAAGAACCCTCTAGTATTAGTTGTATCAAAATAATGCACTTAGAAATGATTACATAAGTTTTGTGGGCATTTGTTGGTTGTTTTCGTTTTTGGAAATGGCATACTACTTGACAGAGAAGGGTCAGCAAATGCCTCTTTAATTATCTTACTCCAGGTGTTTTACAGTTACATCAAAAAAAAGTATGTGGTCAAGTTAATGTCTTTGAGGATGCCAGCCGTAACCTGTAAGCATTAGAGGATTATTAGACTTAGCTAGTGATTCTCCATGCTGTTGCAGTCTCTGTGATCTTTCTTGTCAAGAGCAAGAGCTTTATTGTAGTGATGTAGGTTACCACTCTGCAAGAGCACTGCTCATATTTTCCAAGTGTCTTGCTGATGCTGTGCAGCAAAAAGAAGTAAATTAATGTCTGCCTTTTAGAAGCGTTACAACAAAGTGGTTGGGGAGGGGGAGGAGAAAGTCTGAGAAACTATTCAAGTTTAAAATGGAAATGTTGTGGGTTTGGGGTTTGTTTGCTTGTTTGTTTTGCAGTTTGTCTTTAGAAGAGTCCTCTCTTTCCATTTGTTTGATCTGCTGAGAAACAGTAGTAGCTGTGTTTTATTCAAAGAAACTACCTTTACTGTGTCTTAAGTGTAAACATTTGCAAGTACCTGTAGAAGCTATGATACTTTTATGGTGATGCTTTGGGTTGGGTTTGGGTTTTTTCTCTCCTGTAATTGTTGTTTCAGTTGTTGTCATAGCCTTTGGAATAAACTATATACTATATAATTGTGAACCCCTGGGATCAGGGAGGGCAGATCATTTAACCCCTGTCTGATGAAAATTTGTTTAGAATAAATTCATCTGCAGGGATGAGTTTAATGGAACGGAATTTTTCCAGAGGCTAAACAGACATTTTGCATATTGGATATTAACACTTGTTAAAGCTGGTAGAGATCATAGGAAATAAAGCGTGTAGTTGAAGAAAACTACATTTGATTTGGAAGACAAAATGTGTGCTGTCCAAAACTGAAAGATCTTTCTCTCTGTAAAGGGGCCCCTCGGGAGCAGTGAAGATGCTGTGTGTAAAATGAAGATCTTGATTACGTTAGACCTGTGTATTTTTTTAAGCTGGTGTCCTGGTTTGAGGTCAAATCAGGACAGCTGGCTAAAGTAGAGAGCAATTAGGTTTAGAAGCCTTCCTTAGTCTATCCGAGGGCTGTTCAGTTTACGTGTATCATGAAATGTTCAGCTGGAGTGGCACAGCCCTGCCAGTTTGGACTTCAGCAGGGGTGGTACTCATGCCGTGGGCTAGGTTTTAACATTGGGCATGTTGACGTGAGGCAGCTGGAAGGCAGAAGCATCAGTCGAGGCCTATGGACCAGGAGAAATGTAAGGCTCATGTAGTGTGTTGGCACTTGGACTTCCATGGAGGGGAGAATGCCTAGCAGGCTGTGGTTTAGGAAGTGGAGCAGGGAGAGCCAAAGATGAGCTGGGAACTAGTGAGGGAGATGAAGGGCAGCAAGGAAGGTTTCTGTAAGTACAGTAAGTACATCTGCAGCAAAAAAAAAGGTTTAAGGAGAGTGTGGGCCCAGTCCTTATTGTGGCAGGGGACCTAGGTGACAAGAAATATGCAAAATGCTGAAGTATTCAGGCAGACATATTTATTGGTTTGTACTAGTACGTTTAGCCTTCAGTCCTCCAAGGTTCCTAAACCTCCTAGCAGAGTTGGTGGGAGTGAAGAGTTATCCACCATTGAGAAAAATAGAGTTAGGGGTCGCTTAACCCGAGTATACACACACAAGTTAATGGGACCAGACGGGTTGCCTCTGAGGGTGCCAAAGGAGTTGAAAGAGTAATTGCGAGACCTTTCTTTAGCATCTTTGAAAGTCTTGGCAGAAGAAAGGTCATGACTGGAGAAGGGCTAATGTCACAGCCATCTTCAGGAAGGGCAGGAAGGAAAACCCAGGTAACATCAGGCCCCTCAGCCTAACTGTGGTCCCTAGGAAGGTCATTGGAGCAAATATTTTTTATTTTAATTTTTTAGAAGCCCTTTCTAAACAGTTGAAGGACACACAGGTGACTGGGAGTAGCCAGCCTACGTGAAGTGAACAGATCCTGTGGGTCACAATTGGTTGCACAGCTGGTGGTGGCAACAGAGTTTTGTGCCCATGGGACCCTGTCTGAGTATTAAGGACTGCTTGGGAGAGATGAGATCCACCTAACCGAGTGGGACAAAAACATCTTTGCTAACAGGCTGGCCAACCTGGTGAGGAGGACTTTAAGACAGGAACAACACAGGAGGGAGATGACAACCCACAGTCAATTGAGGAAGCAGTGGACTGGGTTAGCCAGCTAAGGCTGCAGGGTGATGGGAACAGAAGGGATCTTGTAATCAACAAAACAGGACTGAAAGGGATCTACTTCAAGTGT
This sequence comes from Chionis minor, assembly GCA_013398295.1. Lineage (NCBI taxonomy): Eukaryota > Metazoa > Chordata > Aves > Charadriiformes > Chionidae > Chionis > Chionis minor. The sequence continues at coordinate 439,773 of VZSF01004620.1, forward strand.
AGGGACGTAAATAAGGAAGTGCCTACAGGACGGCATCATGTGGAACACTCCCATATGTTTTCTGGGAAATCAGCCTGGCCTCTCCGAAGTATCTGTACACTAGTGCATGCTACATAGGGAACAGTAAGAGGAATTAGAGGTCATGTGGCATTACAGGGCTGCAATTTCATTGGGGTCATGGAGATATGGTAGGTTAGCTCATGTGATGGGAGTGCTGCAACAGGCAAATACAAGCTCTTTAGGAAAGACAGGCAAGGCAGGTGATTGCTCTTTATGAGAAAGAGCAGCAGGACTGCACAGAGCTTTGTCTTGGGTTATGAGGAAGTTGAGAGTTTATGGGTCAAGATTAGGGGGCAGACCAGCACAGCCAACATGGTGGTGGTGCTTGCTACAGGCCACCTGATCATAAAGAAGCAGATGAGTCCTTCCTCAGACACTTGGAAGAAACCTCACTATTTCAGGCCCTGGCTCTCATGGAGAGCTTTAACTATCCTGATATGTGGTGGGAAGGCAACACAGCAGGGCACAAACAGTCCAGGAGGTTTCTGGAGTACATTGATAGCAACTTCCTAACACAGGTGATCAAGGAGCTGATGAGGGGAGATGTAACTGTGAGGTCCAGACACAACAAACAAGGAAGAAGAATTGGTTTGGTACGTGAAGATCAGGGGCAGCCTTGGTTGCAGCGACCATGAAATGGTGAAGTTCAGGGTCCTTGGAGGAGGGGACAAGGCAAATTGAAGGATTGTAACCCTGGACTTCAGGAGGGCAGGCTTTGGCTGGTTCAGGGATCTGCTTGGAAGACTCCTCTGGGATACAGTTCCAGAAAGAAGTGGGTACTAGCAGATCTGGTTGGTTTTCAAGGATCATGTCCTCCAAGCTCAAGAATGGCTGTGCAGTGTGCAGTAAGTCAAGCAAAGATGTCAGGATGCATGCTTCGATGAACGAGGAGCTCCTGACTAAAACATAAAAATGAAGCACACGAGAGGTAGAAGCTGATCAGGTGGCTTGGGAGGAATATTGAGCATGCAGGGATGGATTAGGAAAACCAAAGCCCATCTGGAGTTGAATCTGACAAAGGATGTGAAGGGCAACAAGAAGGGCTTCTACAGGAATATGAGTAAAAGGAAGACTAAGGAAAATGTAGGCCTGTTGATTCATGGGAATGGGGACCTGGGGACGGAAGACACAGAGAAGGCTGAGATATCCAGTGCTTGCGTTGCCTTGGTTCTTTACTAGTAAGACTTGTTTTCAGCAGTCTTTACTAGTAAGACTTGTTTTCAGCAGTCCCAGTCCCATGAGATCCGTACGAAAGTCTGGAGCAACAAAGGCTTAAACTCAGCAACAGACAGTTGGGCTAGGGAACATTTCTAACTGGACATAGACATGGGACACAATGGTATACACCCACAAGTTTTGAAGGATCTGGTTTATGTCACTGTGAGGCCACTCTAGATTATCTCTGAAAGATCATTGCAATCAAGGAAGGTTTCTGAGGACTGGAAGAAAGAAGATGTCATTCCTATCTTCAGGAAAGGCAAGAAAGGAGATTGGGGAACTACAGGCCAGTCAGCATCATCTTGATCTCTGGGAAGGTGATGAAGCAAGTCCTCCTAGAAATCATTTTCAGACACACAGAGAACAAAAAAGTGACTGGGGTGTAGTCAGCACAGATTTATGAAGTGGAACTCTTGACTTACCTGATAGCCTTCTATGATGAGGCAGATGACTATCTTGGTGAGTGAGGGCAGAAAAGTGGATGTTGTTTATTTTGACCTTAGTATAGTTTTTTTTACACTGTCTCCCATAACATCCTCAGACAAACTGATGAAGTACAGATGAGACATGTGGGCAGTGAAGTGGATTGAAACCTGGCTGAACTGATGGGCTCACGGGGTTGTGATCAGTGGTACGAAGTCCAGCTGGATGCTAGTCATTAGTGGTGTACACTAGGGATGAATATGGAGACCAATTCTGTTTAGTGTCTTTATTCATAACCTGGACAGCAGGACAGAGNGAAGATGTCATTCCTATCTTCAGGAAAGGCAAGAAAGGAGATTGGGGAACTACAGGCCAGTCAGCATCATCTTGATCTCTGGGAAGGTGATGAAGCAAGTCCTCCTAGAAATCATTTTCAGACACACAGAGAACAAAAAAGTGACTGGGGTGTAGTCAGCACAGATTTATGAAGTGGAACTCTTGACTTACCTGATAGCCTTCTATGATGAGGCAGATGACTATCTTGGTGAGTGAGGGCAGAAAAGTGGATGTTGTTTATTTTGACCTTAGTATAGTTTTTTTTACACTGTCTCCCATAACATCCTCAGACAAACTGATGAAGTACAGATGAGACATGTGGGCAGTGAAGTGGATTGAAACCTGGCTGAACTGATGGGCTCACGGGGTTGTGATCAGTGGTACGAAGTCCAGCTGGATGCTAGTCATTAGTGGTGTACACTAGGGATGAATATGGAGACCAATTCTGTTTAGTGTCTTTATTCATAACCTGGACAGCAGGACAGAGTGTGCGCTCAACAAGCCTGTGGATGATGTAAAACTTGGATGAGTAGTTGATACACTTGTGTGTAGCTGATGCACAGTTGATAGTCAGTTAACTAACTGGTTAGTTTTGCTGCCATTCAGAGGGGAGAAAAGGGTCAACAGGAACGTTATGAAGTTCAGCAAAGCCAACTGCAAAGTCCTGCCCCTGGAGAGGAGTAACCCCATGCACCTGTACAAGCTGGGGGCTGACCATCTGGAAGTCAGCTTTACAGAAAAGGCTCTGGGGGTCCTAGTGGAGACTAAGTTGAACATGAGCCACCAATGCAGCATTGTGGCTAAAAAGGCCAACAGCATCCTGGGCTTCATTAGGAAGAGCCTCACAAGGAGGCCTGGCGGGGCGATCCTTCCTCTCTACTCAGCCTCAGTGAGACCGCGCCTGGAGTGCTGTCCCTTGAGCTGGGCTCCTGAGTACAAGACATACTGCATGAGTCCAGCGTAGGGTCATCAGTATGGTCAGGGGCTGGAGCATTTCGTGTATGAGAAGGGGCTGAGAGAGCTGAGATTGTTTAGCCTGGAGAAGAGAAGGCTTAGGGTGGATCTTACTAATGTGTGTAAATACCTGATGGGAGGAAGCACAGAAGAAGGAGCCAGGCCCAGTGAAAGGACAAGAGGCAATGGCCACAAACTGAAATACAGGAAACTCCATTTAAAGGAAAAGTTTCCTGAGAGAAGTTTTATAGTCTCTGTCCTTGGCAATATTCAAAACCAGACTGGTGGTCAGTTAACATTCTGCTCTAGTTTACTTTGTTTTGAGTGAGGATGTTGTAGAATCATAGAACGTTAGGGGTTGGAAGGGACCTCTGGAGATCATCTGGTCCAACCCCCCTGCCAGAGCAGGTCCACCTAGAGCAGGTTACACAAGGTGGCATCCAGGCAGGTTTTGAATGTCTCCAGAGTCGGAGACTCCACCACCTCTCTGAGCAGCCTGTTCCAGTGCTCTGCCACCCTCAAAGTAAAGTTCCTCCTCATGTTCAGATGGAACTTCCTATATTCAAGTTTGTGCCCGTTACCTCTTGTCCTGTCACTGGGCAGCACTGAAAAAAGACTGGCAATGTCGGACTATATGATCTCCCGAGGTCCCTCCCTACCTCAACCATTCTGTGATTCTATGAAGGCATGCCTGACTAGCTGGTTGCTTTCTTCTCTGAGGCAAGTGGTGCTGCAGACGGGGGAGTCAGTGGATTTTGCCTTTAACTGGGCCTTTAACCCAGTCTCCTATTAGGTCCTTGAAGCCAAATTGGTGAGATACGTACTGAATAACTGGACAAGAAGATGCGTGGAAAATTGGCTGGATTCTCAATGGAGTTATGGTCATTAGTGCAAAGTCCAATGGGCAGGTATTAATTAGGGGGGGGGCCCTCAAAGATCAGTACTGGGACCAGTACTATTTAATGTCGTCATTAGTGACCTGGATGATGGGATGGAGTGTACTTTAAGCAAGTTTGTGGGTAATCCAAAATTGGTGGGAATGGTCAATATGTTGGAAGGCAGGGCTGTTATTCAGAGAGACCTTGGCAAGCCCAAGAAATGGGCTGATGGGAACTTCATGAATTGACGTGTCCTGCTTCTGGAAGGGAATAACCTCAGGCTGCCACAGTGCTGGCTGGGGAGGGCAAGTGCGTGGGAAGTAGCTCTGCAGAGAAGGACCTGTGGATCTTGGTGGACAACAGGAGTGGATCTTGGTGGACAACAGGATTCAACAGTGCACTCTTGCAGTCAAGGAGGCCAACCATCTCCTGGGCTGTATTAGCGAGAGTGTGGCCAGTAGGTTGAGGCAAGTGACCCTACTCCTGTAGTTGACACAGTGCTCTAGATGTGGTCTCCCAAGTGCCCAGTTCTGGGATCCTCAGTACAAGAAGATGGAAACATGCTGGAGTGGGTCCACCAGGACAGTCAGAGGGTGGAGCATGTGACGTACAGGGAGAGGCTGAGAGGACTTGCTCTGTCCAGCCTCAAAAACAGAAGCCAAAGAGGAGACACATTATTGCTGTCTGCAAGTACCTGATCATAATCTATAGAGAAGTTGGAGCCAGAGTCTGCTAGGAGGTGCACTGAGGTGGTGCAAGAGGTAGTGGATACAAGGTGGAACATCGGAAATTCTGCCTAGATGTAACGATTTGGTTTAGTTTTTTAAATCATGGGTGTGGCCAAACACTGGCAGAGATTGCCCAGGGAGGCTGTGGAATCTCCATCCTTGAAGGTGATCACTTGACATGGCCCCAAGCAAGCTGATCTGATTGGATCTGCTTACAGAGTATACTGGAGAAGTTGATATCTGGAGGCCACTTCAAAAATATTTTTTCTTCTGTAATTCTACAGTTTACTAGGGTTGTGATTTCCATTTTTATTTGTAAATGTGAAATAGGGACATAAAAATATATTTTACTTCATTTCAATTGTAGATTTGTTTTAACAAGTAGACCCCTTCCTGGAAAATATTTTATTTTTAAACAGACTTCTTGAACTCTCCATAACATTCTACTCTTATTTTCCTCCTCAAATGTACTGCATTCCTGTTGTCTTAATTTGGTATTCACTCTGAGCACAAATTCCGTAAAGAATTTCCTTGGAGGAAGAGACACTTAACATGACAACCTTAACCTTCTAGATTTGGAGACTTGTATGTGGGAGAACAATATGTCTTGATTTGAAAGACACATTCTGCAGCAGTCTGCTCATTTACAACTTTAGAATATTTGAAAGAAGATATGGCAGCAGAAAATTTTCAGTAAGTTCCAGTTACTTTTTTTTTTTTTTACAGAAACTGTTTTCTACACTGTTTAGAGTCTTGTAGTTTTGGATTAATATTGCAATTTTATTACTAATATTTTGTATAGAAATTTATGTTCAAGGGTTTTAAAGATAATTTGATTTCCATAAATCCAAATTTCTGTTGATAATATCTTGCAGTCAGTGGATTATTCTAATTAAAGTTTGCAGCTGTATCAGTTGAAAGTTTTCAGACCCATAGAATTTAATTTTGGTAACAAATCTAACTCTTCATTCTTCAGTATCTAGACACCTAGATAGATCTGGAATTGTGTTGAGATAAAGATTTTATTTGTCTTAATTGAACTCGTATAGTGGTTTTCTTGTTTTTTCTTTTATTTAGAGATACATTAAAACCTTGTTTTTAAACTGTTGAATTAATTCAAATTAAATTTTTTCTTTCCAGTCCTTTTTACTGGGTGCTTGGATGCTTTCAGCTTTGTTTGATCTTCTCCTTGTAGAAATCGCTCAGTATATGTTTGGCATCACCATCAACAGCTTACCTTCTGGTTTGTAAGTAGCTCCTAATGGATTGGTTTCAAGGGATTATTTTGTGCAGGTTTTAATTTTAAAAAACCCCGTACTTTCTTCATGCAACCCTTCAAATTAAATTTGATCCTCTTTTGAACTACAGTGTAAAGGTTTTTGGCACAACCATTGTATTTTCAAACACTCATCTCCTAGTTGTGATCTGTGGTTAATTAATTTATAATTTATCCCTATAGTGATTGCTTTCCATTCTGTTGGTCCTATTTCCACTATCAGCATGATTGAAACACAACATGCAGTGCACAAATTATTGCCGTATTTGGTTTTATTCAATTTGGGAAAACTGAAATCAGGTTGGTGCTGATTTCTGTCTTAAATCACAAAGACAGCACTACTCTTAATTCGTATCTTTGTGTTCACTTTTAAATGCATATGTAGTTACATGCATTTCATGCTGATATTTCGTGTGCTTGTGTTTCAAAAATTGAGTGCTACGGCACGTTATTCTATCTAGTGCTTGCATCTGAAGTTCTTAAAGCTTTAAGGTATCTAGTGGTTCAGTTTCACATAAACTATATTTGGGATTTCTGTACTTAATAAGAGTTGTACGTGTTATGGTAGATCCATAGAGCTTGCAGAGCCTTCGTGGTTAAGCTTCTGACAAGCAAGATCGGTCTCATACAGGCTTGAGTTTCCGTGTGTTACACACCCTGAGGTAATAATAAAAGCTCTCGGAGCGAGATTTTTAATACTGAACATCATACTAGGCTTTTTTTGCTTCTACTTTTTTAGTGTGTCTCTTAAAGGCTGATTTAATAAGGAAGAAAAAGCATGTGTTTGACGTTACAAAGATACATATATTTTTTTTTTTTAGAGTGTGAGTAGTCAAAAGGAGCTGAAAGCTTGAGTAGTACTGCAGTTGTTCTTCATGTTTGCTACCTTGAAGTTTGTAGCTGGGACATAAGCTGCTATTCTGTCTGGCTAAATTCAGTATCTTCATCTGTGTAAAAAGATACTTTGTCCAAGAGTAGGGTGTAATAAATGTGCGCATCACACCCACAGGGAACTAATGAACAGATTTGCTACTACACCTTTTGATGGTATTTTTATCTATGACTGCAGAATATTGTCAGTTACAAAGAAATTGCATCAAAGAAATTTTTAGTTGAATGAAGTATAAATGTTCCCTACATGTGCTTTCTCTTTAAGTCATGCTAACATTGATTTTGAGAGAATTAAGATAATTTTAGAAGTGTGGGATATACAGTAGTTTCAGGAGCATTTGGTTGTGCAAATATAAAGAATTAGTAATTACATTGCATCGTAATTCTTCAGTGTTGGCTGCTTTATTATATACAAATAGTCACTATTTCATGTCTGGCAATATTCACAATCTTTTGAGATGACAAAAGCACTGGAAAGTTTAACACTGATACTAGATTTTAATTCACTTCAGATTTACAAAAGCTGTTGAGCAAATATAAAGAGGTGCAGTTATTATTCTGCATCTCTCATATTTACAGAGCAACAAATATATCTGTTTTTTCTGGCTATAGAACATTCTTCAGTGGCAAAAATGCTAGAATTCAGAAAAATAATCACTTGTTTACATTAAAAAAATCCCCTGACTTTTTTTGTTCTATTTCTATATCATTTCACTGTTGATATTTGTGAGTGATCTTACACTCCCAGTTCGAAAACTTTTCCTGCGGACACTGCGGAGGTAATTGCGGTAAAGGATTACGCTGATGACTCTCGCCTGAAATTGTTTAGAAACAATATAGTACAGTATAACATCCAAGCATGTACTGAGGTTCATGAGGAAGGTGGTAAAGGCTGCCCAGGGATTGTAATTTGTGTCTTCATCCTGCAACATCAGGAAGGCGAAGCAAACGTGGAAGGGTACAAAGCAGACGAGTACTTGAGCAATCAGAGTAACTATAATTCTTATGGATCTCTCCTTGGCCTTAGGCTTCAGTTTGGAAGTCTTGCCACGGATAAAATTATAAATAATGACTAGGTAACACCCCATCATGATAAACAAGGGAATCAAAAAGAAAAAAATCAAGCGGGAAAAGTTCAATGTATTTACTTCCTTTAAATGGATGATATCAAGCATTTTCAGGCAGGTGGTGAAATTTGAGGCTTTGTCTGGATCAGATTGTAAAAACAGCAGTGGGGATGTTGTTGCGAGAGTCATTACCCAGATTCCTGTGCAAGCCAGCACAGCTTTTTTTGTATTTTTTAGTTCTTTGACATGTTTGGGCTGGACAATAGCCATAAATCTGTCTACGCTTATAAAAGTGAGCAACCACAGAGCGATGGCTGGATAAAATATAGTGAAAGCACTGACAATCCGACAGAACGTATCTCCGAAAGGCCATGTTTCTTTCCCATGGTAGATTATCCGAAAAGGCAAGGAAAATATAAAAATTATGTCAAGTAATGCCACGTTCATCATATATACAGTTATTGTTGTCCTCTTCTTGGTAGTGCAGCTGAAAACCCATAGTGCAGTGGCATTCACCAGCAATCCCACTGTGAATACAAAACTGTAGAAGACCAGTGATGCAATCCTGTATTCTTCAGGGTGGTGATTTCCAGGCATCATATTTTAGCTGGGTTTAGGAATAGTTGTTGCACTCCATAAATACCCTGAAAAGGGATAAAATGTGAAAAGTTATTCTCAGTCAAATAAAAACCTTCTTTAAAATCAAACAAGAAGGTTGTTATAGGATGGGGTTTAGTGGTGAGATTTTATTGTTTAGCTGTGAAAATGTGCTAGCTTTGTTGCTGTTTGTGAGTACAAATACATTATTGTGCTCTGAAGGAAGTACAGGTACTGTCAGACTTGTGAGAAATAGTATTTATAAGCTAGTTGTAATTAAATATTTTGAATTACTTAAGATATTTCTTATATAAGGAATCAAAAACTCAAGATTGACCAGCTACTTTGAGTGTGCTTCAGTAGCTGGTAATTAGATTGAAATAGTTGTAACTGAGGTAAGAGAGGTATTTTCTAAAGAAAATATTTCTTCAGGTTGTCCCTGTTGAAAAATTTATGACTAAAACTAGTTATGAAAAGAAATAAGTGTGCATGGCATGTAGTGACATTTGGATATGCAAGTGAAGTATTGACTTTGCATTTTATCTGTGTGTAGGAACTATTTAGCTCCCAAAAGAATAGATGTGTGCTGTTGCTCATAAAAGACATTAAAAAGGTATCTTAATAGCTTCTAATACGGTATTTAATCCCAGGGCGTCAGAACCAACCACCTGACATATGAATGAGATTAATAGATTAATAAACTCCCTATTTAAAAAGATGGGAAACAGCACTGTCTCCAATCAGGTCCTGTGTGAACAGTATTTCTGGGGGAAAAAGTCACTGGCTGGTACCCAGCTGCCCCAGAGCACAGTTGGGTTTCTTGTTTCAGCTTCTTGGTCACAGGAGTTGGACATATGAAATGTCATTATGCAGACTCGGGTGATGAGAGCTGAAGGAGTTTATCCCCTGGTTTTCTCTGGAGCCCTTTGAGGATGGCAGACCTTACCTGGTGTTTGCATGGGCGCTTTGGTTAACCCGCACTCCCCCTACTTCCCTGGCTCTTGCTGTGGTCACAGTGTCATGACTTTGCATGGGAGGGTTCCTCTTTGGCCTTTTACCCAGCCCTGTGGCAGCTTTGTGAAGAGGAGGAGGAGACAGTCACTTGTTTGTCTGATCTTCTCACTTGTGACAGCCAGCCAAGTGACTTCTACAGTATCAGTTAGGCACCAAAGCTGTTCTCAAGAGCAGAAGAGCGCGTAGTTCCTTTGTGTTTTATCTCCAGAAGTGGAGAATGCATTACATAAAAGCTTATTGTTCACTCTTCCTCTGGTTTATGCTTTCATTGTAATGTTATCAGGTACTTTTTTCAGTGGCATAGGAATACATAGTGGATTGAACCAGTGTTTAGCATCCTGGTTTGACACTGGCAAAAATCAGCTGCTTTTGAGAAGAGTGTCTGTGGAATAACTAACTTAACCTATTAAATCTTACTTCAGGTTAGTTTCTGCCTTGAAATACAAAGTTTGGACTTACGATTTTCTTACAGTTCTCCTGTTTACAGATATTAAAAAAAATAATGCATACAAGTCTAAACCTTTCTCTCAAGATTTTTCTTTGTAGCTGTACAAAACAAAAAAGTGTGTTTTCTGATTGGATGAGGTCAGTAGAACATATAACAGAATTTATGTTTCGTATGGGAAAAGCGATGCGTATAATACTAACAAAAAAGAGGTTTGGGGGGCATCTGTATGAATACCTCTAAAATACCTCATTGTGTGAAGAACCCTAAAAATAAAAGAATTAAAACATAAAGCAGATCTTATTGAGAGGTAGATGGCATATCCTTGAAAGAAAATTTTAGTAGCACATGCTTGTAGCACAGTTGAAATATTATTTGACATACTTGTCCCACTTTCATTACTGTTGCATCGAATTGTCCAAATATTGCTTAACGCGCACACCCTGCCCCTGCACATTTCTTTCTCTTTTGTTTTTGCTCTTTTGTTCTGCATTTGTGTTTTTTTTTTTTCTCTTTTGCTAGTGGTTGTGTATGACATAGTGCTTGACCACCTATCTCAAGATCCTGACTGATTTAGCAGGTGAATTGAGTAGCAATGTATAGGATAGGTAGAAGAATTCACTTTTTATAGATGAATGTTAATAAACAGTCTGAATTTAGGTTTTGGTTTTGCTCTTGTCTCCTTTTGACTTGCAGTGACTATAATAGTTTCTGGTTAGGTCCTGATTCCAAAATAACCAGCAGGCTGATGTTGATGGGAAGAGAGGAAGATGAATCTGGTGTGAGCTTCTATCAGGAAAACACGTGGTTCCATGCCTTGTTTGCTCATTATTTCAACTTTGTGCCAGTTTTGAGATATATCAAATAACGGACCTACTGTGGCAAAAAGGGGGTTTTTTGTTTAGCTGTTGAAGATTATGTTTCCAAACTTTGTGGGCTTAAATGCATGTCAGTATTATAGTTAGGTATTTCTCCTAAATTTAGTTTTTAAGAACCTAAATTTAACGATAAGAAATAATGAGATTTTTTTTTTTTAAAAAAGTGTGTAGTTACCTGTCTGCATTTGTACATGAATGCAGATGGTCTGCTTTTTCATCAGTACTTGGCTGTGTGGAGTTCAGGTTGATATCTCCCAGTGGGTGCCTCTGGGTGGATGGTTTTGCCCTAGTTACCATTTTTCATAATAGGAACACTTACTCAACTTGTATTGATTAAAGTGCTTGCTGAAGAGCCCCTGGAGTCACTGAAATCCAGATGTCTGTCTGTGTTAATTCTAAATGATTACTCTGATGTTGGTCCATATGTTTTATCAATCTGTTTTAATTTTTTAATGATAGCTGAGGTCCTGAATGTCTAATGTGAATTGTGAGGCCCATCTAGGTGCCGTGTACAAGAACTGTCAGAACAAAACCAGAATTAAATCTTTTCCTCCAGATTCTTACTATAAGTTAGGCAGCAATGACTTCATTTAAAGGATTGTCTATGTATCTCTCTTCCTAATCTCCTTTTTTTCTTTTGGTTGTCCATTACATTTGCTCACATTTCCCTGAGGAGGACATGGCTTTTAGTGAAGCACAGAGAGACCAAGCAACAAGATCTTCTCCTGGTTTTAGCTTAATCAAAACAAACGTTTTTCCTTTAGTGATAACATACTTACCAATGCTTTTTGTTATTGCATATTTTAAAATCTATTGTTAAAAACCTAAACAACAGTATTTATGGTACTATGCTTTTACAAATGCAGTTGTTTTGCTTCAAATGTTATTTATAGAATGCTGCTGATATTTTGAAAGTTCATTAAAGAATTAAATTTCTTTTCATTAGTTCTAGAATAAATGCCCATGCTCAACTTCTGAAGAAAGAAGTCTATCTTAGCAACATACATAAACATCCAAGCTACTTTGTTGGCATAGCATAATGGATTGTAACTCACCTTTTGTGCACTACAAAGTTTCTTCAGAGATGCTCCTTTCATAGCCCCAAATCTGTAGAAGGTTTAGACTTCCTCTTCTCTGCTCAGCTTCACTTAGCTAAAATAACTCCTCTTCGCAGGCAGGAAACACTGACGCAATCTAGCTAGGTCTGAGCTTTTATTGGTCATACTTAAAAGTATCTTGCTAATATTTCACATGCGTGCGGTGTCTGTGAACTGATATTTCTAGTACCTTTGAACAGGCAAGTTTTGTAATTTTTCTCATGTGGTCAAATTGGGCTGCTGTACTATGTATCTTTTTAAAATATATTTTTAAATGTTTGTCGTGTAACAAAAGCATATTTTTGGTTAATGTTTATATGCAAAGGTATCTGCAAGTATGTCCATCTTAGTTATGCAAAAGTTTCCAATAAGCACAATGTAAATGTATTTTCTGTAAAGCATAGTCTGCTTTTTGTGGAAATCCCCATTTTATTTATACTTGCCTTGGATAGTAGTCAGTCTGAAAGTGACGGAAACTCGCTACATTCTGAAATGAGAAGTTTGATTCACTTGAATAGATGTCTTCATTTATGCCTGTACTTACCATATTTTACTAACACAACAGCAATGTTTCTGTATTTTATTTGCTGCCTAAGATAATAACATGCCTATATAAGAGGTTTGCAGAAAACTGCTATATGAAGAGAGGTTTTAGCCTTTATTAAAATGAAGTAAAACCTCTGAACTGTGTCACTGCTACAGCGATCTTTGGTAGGATGAGAGTATTCACAAAGGCTAATAGGTAAAGACAACTAATTTCCTACATTTCCTCTTTGTCAACTCGATCCAACCTTTGAAAGAGCCATTCGGAGAAGGAGATCGTTCCAAATTTGTAGAGTGCTCGCTAGCTCCAGGTCTCTGCCCATCAGTCTTTAGGACATTGAAGCACACTACGGAGAGTTTGTTACCTCTTGTGGCCTCCATTTTTGTCCCCCCCAATGAAGCAAAAAGAGACGTGTGTTGAGGAAGGGAACAGTAATATTTTGGTCTCCTCCAGGCATGTAGTCAGCAGTTTGCCAGAATGTGCACATGGTGCCAGAAGCAACAAAGTCCTGCAGTTCAGATGTAGCCAGAATCACGTTTGTTTCTTGGGACATCTTTATTCACTGACTGTAAAAGTAGTGTAGGTAGGTGATCCTCACATAGTGCTAAAGATAACTTCTGTGAAAAATACCCTCTGTGCTGGAGTCATGTAATTTATCTTGGCTAAATGGGTTTGTGGTAGCATGTAGGTATTTGCATAGGTCCGTGTGATGGGTGAAATAGTCGCAGGGAGGGACCTGGTTATGGGTTTCATTGTATAGATTAATAATATATTTAAATATTTGGTCTTTCCTGTTTAGGTGAACTAATACCAAACGTAATGTTTGTGATCATTCCAAAGACCTCTTAAATGCAATGAACTGCAAATCTTACCCAACCCATCCTGTAGGAATATAAATCTGTCAAAAAGTGCTTAATGTTTTAGGATTAAGGAGTATTTTAAAAGGAATAACCGGTGTTGAAAACTCCTCAGTGGCTTTATCATTAGCAAGACAAATCTGGAGCATGCTCCAGCAGGATGAGTCACTCATACTGTTCTTAAGTTTTGTGAAAGCTCATTGAAATTCGGTGACATATATATTTTTAAAAGGTTTTGAAAAGAGTGTGTGGCTCCTGCAAGAGAATAACTAGGCTTTTGACCTCTCCTAGGCAAGGGTACTTTATTTTGGGAAAAATAATGTAGAGAAGCCCAGAGGTCCCCTCCCACCTGAACTGTGCTATAAACGTACCAAAACAAGCAAGTGCTCCCCTTAGCTAAAGAGGGAGTAGAAAAGTAATTCTGGATTTGGATGGAAACCAGGCAGATGTTGAGGCTGGGATCAGAAAAGCTGTATGCAGTGAACTGCCTCCTGGCTTGCTGTCTTTGGGGGGGAGGGTTAGAAGGGTGAGGTTTTATAGCTGTGTCTCCTTTTGCCTGAAGAGGGTGGCTGAGGTCTCCACCCTGCAGGGGGGGTCATGCCTTGTGAGGGCAGCTGGAATCAAGTCACGCTTCTAACTTAGCAGTTTACATAGGTGGGGAACAGCAGCCCAGTTGAGTTTACGGGCACATTAGCTGTGCAGCTGGTTTACCGTCGCATATACATGTCAGTCTTGTGTTCTGCTTTCACTCAGGCGTTTCACAGGCTGCCTGGAGAAGAGGCAGCCAAACCGCTCCACTGCTGACAAGCTGGAAGGCCTTCCTGCTGAGCATGGAGGCGCAGCTCTGTCTGGCAGCCGTGCGCTGAAAAGAAGCGTTTGCGCTACCAGAAAGCATGTTCTCATTCTTCTCCAGGTGCTCAGGCTGGCTGCAGCTGCAGGGTGATAAACTTTTGGACATGAACACCCCAGTGAAAAGTTGCACTGACTGTGGTTTGTGAGAGGCGGTGGGCCGCTCTGCTGTGCTGCATTCCCCTGGCGCTTTGGTTTCTGTTGTAGGAAGCACCTGACTCTGTTTTTGCTTTCTTCTCCTTCTGTACTGTTTTATCAGCTAGAGATGAGTGTCTTGCACTGGTTTGCCTCAGATGGGTGAGTACTTTCACTGCTCCAGCTTTTTCTGAAATAAATGCTCAGTTCCCTCCAGGGTCTTTTTTTGCTATTCTGAAGTTCAGGGAGCAAAGAAGATCATTTTAGTTGTTGCTGTTTTTGAGTAGTTAAGTTTTGAGTAGTTAAAAGCTAAGCCAATGTACTTCATGTTGGAGGGTAAGGCAGAGTGCACGTGGGGTCTGTTCCGGTGCCTTCACTAACTGGTGGTGAGCCTTAGAAGAAATGAGCTCCATCACTTGCAACCGTGTGAAAGTGCAGCACTGAAGGGATCGTCTTCGTGCTGTTGCTTTTACAGGAGTAATGTACTGCTGGGTCTTTCTCTTTCGGTGGCTTAGTCATGGTACAGAAAAGTATGTTTTGCCTGTCCACGCACCGTGTAATGTAAGCTTTGTCCAGCTGACACAGAGAACTTTGCACACAGAGGGGCAGAAGGATCACCCTCTGGTTCAGTTTGGTAAGGAGCAGGGTTGAGCTTATGTTCTCCTCTTTCCAAACCTTCCAGCATTTGGACCTATTGAAGAGAAAGAGCTGAAGCGTCTTGCATAGTCCAGTGCACCACTGGTGCAGGAAGCAACCTTCCCATGCGTCCGTTTGTTGAATTACCGGCTTGTTGTTGTGGCTGAGTTCACACACAGTTTTGGGTTACAGTTCTCAACCTTGATGAAACTGTGCTTCATTTTTTATTCCCATATTGTGTTGTACCCTAGTGAAGGTTTAAGAATAGCCTGCTGCTTAAAAGTTGTCATGGCTCTGAGTGCATAAACTTATGGCAGTTGCTTACAGTTTTGCCATGTGCGTGTTACTCAGAGGCTGCATCATGGCGTAACTGTCCCTTCTCTCCTACATCTCAATCTGTGAGGGAGTATAAATGCTGTGTGCAGCAGAGCTGAAGGAATGGGAAACAGAGCAGCTGAAGAGGACTGCAGCCTAGTTAGCCGTACCTGATGTGCCCTAATTACTGTGACATTTTGCTTTCTCTTCTGTGCTTTGCTAGAATTCAGTATGGTTTGAGGAAGGAGTTCCCGATTTTTTTCCTTTTAAAAAAAATCAATAATGAAATTGACATTCCTTGTTTCTCCTGGGGTTTTTGCTTTCCCCCCCCCCTCCTCTTCCTGTACAGCCAGGACACACTGTTTCACTAAATACCTTAAAATATGCAGTGCATCTGGCCTGTAGTTCATCTCTTCAGCAGTGTCAGCCTTTGCAAGTAGCAATTCTTCCAAAATTAATTGAAATAAAAGTTGTATCTCTAAGGTGTCTGAGAGTGAAGTAGGGAACTAGAGACAGTGGTTTGTTACACAGCAGCAATCTCAGAATGTATGTAGTATGATATTAGCTCATGTAAATACCAACACAGTTCCATGCTTGTTGATGAACCCACATTGCCTTTGGCAGATTTCTTAAAATGACGTGTCTGTGTTCTGCTTTCCACCTGTGTTCTGTTGTGTTGGGAAGTAGCTTTTTTTTTCCAAAAAGTACAGATTTCTCATGACAAGTATTTCATAGTTGCTTAAAACTTTCATGAATACTCAGCTTTTTTTTCTTTTCTTTTTTAAAGTCTGTGTGCATTGTCGGGAGCTATGCAATGAGTTAGTTTTTCCAGTTTGGAAGTGTCTAGGAGAGTGTTTCAAATGCCCATTCCTCACTAAGTATGAGTTGTGTGATATTTTTGCTATTAAACTGCTCTTAAAAGTCCCAGGTGCGTAGGTGTACTGTTCTGAAGCTTGATCTGCCTCCCAGGGATAGAGTTAACGTTTGAAGAGAAATGTCTTTATTGGAGCTGCTTATACTGAGATAATTTTGATGAAGTCTAGTGCAGTAGGGAGAATAACTTTTACTCTTCCAGAGTTCGGGAGCTTGGACAGCCTCTGCTCAGTTACTAGCCTGAGTGTATGTAATCAGAAATTAAATAATGAAAAAAATACTACATATGCTTTAGCATGCCAGTGAAGTGTTCAATCAAAAGTTCCTGAAGGGAGAGGGAGCTGTGTAAAGTAACAAACACAATGACGCGTTGTGGTTGTGAGACTTGGTGTGCTGCGGTGGAGTTGAGCTGGCACGAGAGAGAGCATTCAGGACGGTAAAGGGGCTGGCATAAGCCAGACCGGGAGGGACAAATTCCTGCCGCATAGCAGTGGGTCTGGTCAGGTAGGATCTCTGCAGGGCAGGGTTGCTCAGTCTTCGGGCTCAGCACTGTCCTTGGAGGGAAATGGAGGCAAAGTTGAGTGTTAATACGCTCAGCGTACCTGAACAGGGGCACGAGGCCAGTTGGTGCTGTGAGCTGGCAAAGGAAGATGGCAGAGCTGGCTGCAAGCAGATTATTTCAGAGAAGTCACCCTCTTTGCACCCAACATACAGACATGGTGTTCTGTCATATCCCCTTGTGCTGTCTTTGCTCTGTGAAAAATACCAAGGGAGGCATGCTACCCAACTGCTCCATGAAGGCTGATTATCAGAGCGCCGTTCTTTTCGGTGCTTTGAAAAGCACTTACCCTTTAGACTTAGAAAGGTGAAAAATAAAGGCCCTTAACACCTTTTTGATCATATCTCAAGTAGGTACAGTGCTGGGTCCTGTCAGAGGACTCTATACTTTCTGAGAAACTATTGAAGTATTTAAAGGGGGCCTGCAGGAAAGATGCGGACAAACTTTTTAGCAGGGCGTGTTGTGATAGGACAAGGGGTAATGGTTTTAGACCAGAAGAGGGAAGATTTAGACTAGACATAAGTAAAAAATTTTTTACAATGGGAATGGTGAAAGACTGGAACAGGTTGCCCAGAGAGGTGGTAGATGCCCCATCCCTGGAAGCATTCAAGGTCAGGTTGGACGGTGCTCTGAGCAACCTGACCTAGCTGAAGATGTCCCTGCTCCCCAGTGAAGGGGGGTTGGACTAGATGACCTTTAAATGTCCCTTCTGACCTGAACTATTCTATGATTCTAAACTACAAAATTATATATATACACATATATATATATTACACACACACATGCACTTTAAAGGGAAGGGGCTGAAACTCCTGAACTTCATGATGAGAAGCCTAGCAGAATAAGGCAGGGCATAGATTGGAGTTTCAACAATGTAAGCAGCAAGTTTCCTTATGTAGTCACTGTTGGTAAAGATACCTTTAAGAGAGGGTGAGCCAGTGAAGCTGAACAGGGACTTGTGTAGCTAGAATTCTCTTGACACTTCCATCCATTTGCCTCCAAATCATACTGGCTGTCAATGCATTTTTATTTTTGTCCTAGAACATCTGGGGCATCGCTTTCGTTTGCTTGTAACTGAGCTCTGTGCTGTGTGGTGACGTGGGACACCAAATTCATAGCGCTTGCCCAAACTGCAGAAAGGGGAGGGAGTGCACAGCTTGTTTTGAATAAGGTAGAGTGGAGGAAAGGCAGGCAATAAAGGTGGAGGGATGTGCGACATCTCTGTATTCCTTCTTGTTTCTTATTTGACAGCATATGGAGGTAACAGTAAGAACTATACCAGCAGCCCATGGCTCATTACTGTCTAGGTGACATAGTTTATATCCAAGATGATGGACCTAAACTGTCGTGGTTATTGGGTGAGTGCTTGGTGTAGTATCTTTCAGTAGTGATGGTGGATCTGGCTTCCCTTTACTGCCAGACCATTCCTGGCCCGATGCTTGTACTTCCCAGTGCTAAGATCTCTGACATCTGAAAATGCGGCTTAGCCTCTCATAAGAAACAGTTTAATGAAACACGTTTTGACCTCTGCTGCGGTGAAGATTAATTACTGCATCAATGCTGCCATCTACGGATCTTTAGCTAGCATAGCAACAGAGCTTTGGAACAGCAAAAAAACAGAATCATGAGGTCAGTCCTTTATACACCTGCACTACTTAGTCACGTGTGCAGATAAACTGATTATGGAGAGTGAAAACCACTTTGACTCCCCCATGGAAGGCAGGTGCTGCATGGCATGGAACCTTTGATCGTTCTTGTAGTTGTAGATCTGCAAATTCTGTTGTTGCTTAAAGAGTTCCAGTTCATACAGGTCTCCCACTTGCATTTCTTTTTGAACAATGAGATACAATTCTGAACTGTAAGCGAACACTTCCTTGCTGTGTATAGTCTAAATTTGCCCTGGAAAAGTGAAGAGTTAGAAGACACCTAGTGGGGGGAAGAAGAAGAACCAGAAACAATATTTGCCATCCTTCTGACTTTATTACATAATGGAAGGCTAAAACCTAAAATTAAAAATTAAGTAACCCTGTGTTTTTAAAGCAACTCAACTCCCAATTTGGTTGTGGTTTATGTGTCTGATATGTCTCTATCAAAATAAAACACAATAGCAACAACTTTCTTGCCACATTACTTCATCTTTCTGAAGGAGTGTTTGTGTTCTAAAAGTTTTATGATTAAATTATTTCATGAAAATAAACAATGCTTTCTTTCCTATGTGAGGGAGCCTCCTTTTTGGCTTAATAGTTGACCCTTGAAGGTTTCTTCAGTCTACGTGGAGATGATCCACTCTAAAAAAATCAGGTTTTCTTTCTGTCTTTACTGGCAGCTTTTGTTGTTCTCCCCCTCTTCCTCTTTCAGGAAGTAGCAACACCTTGTTTGTTCCTCATGTTCAACCATAGTAAAGGAAGACGGGGATGCGGAAGTCCCTTTGGAATTTAAAAGGAAATCCTGCATCTAATTGTAGATGCCTGTGCCAAACAATTCTGTACAAATGATAATTTCAGCTATTGTTCGAAAATTGACTTACTGTCGGTGGTGCCCCATGTTACTTCATCTGAAGGAAAACAATCTGGAAGTAGTCACTACCTCCTGGAAAACATCAGTTGTCCGTTGTCTGTAGTTGTTCTGCTGTCATCATGGATTGCTACAATGTTTTTGTTTTAAGGGTCTGGTATCCTTTCATATAAGGGATAAAATATGCCCCTCCATCACAGAATGAACTACCTTTATTCCAATTATGATCTATATCTCTCTTCCCTCTCCTCATATTTTTAGGGCAGCTAATTATTTGATTGGGGTGAAGGGAAAAGGAAGAAAAATGGATGAATAATTCTACAAAGCAGTTGGAGATGTTATTAGTATGCATAGATACTGTGTCATGTCTTTTTGCAAAATAAAGAGTGTATTGTTGCTCTCTTAGGACAAAGAGGAGTGTAACTAAGTAACTTCGCGAAGGACATCTTGCAATCACTGATGCTTGATGCTTGAAACTCCTCTTGATTTACCAAAGTAATAGACAGAAATTGATTCAGTAAGTTCAATGGTTTTCTGAAAAGGCATAGTTGTATGGTTGAGACTTGAAAAAACAGATATGCATGAGACAGAAGACAGTGCGTACAATTATTTAAAAAAACTGATGCAATTGCTTCACTGAAGAATTAAGAAATTAGAGTATTTATTTTTCAGAGTTAAAGTACTTTGCCGGCTTTCTGTATAAGTAACAAGATTTTTTGGTGTGACTTTCGTTTAAAATTTCCTCTTTGCTTTTATTTTATGCTTACTGAAAACACTTCTTTTGTTTAGTCATCACTTTGCTTCAGACACCTTGGTCTGTAGTTCTGAAAAAGGGTTATATGGTGGTCTTAATGGGGAAGTATTTTTTGCAAAGAAATCACTTCTCTGCTACAGCTTTTCTATTTTGTTTCTGTTTTGTCATGAACAAGCTAAACAATTTCCTGCCAGCAATTTGGGCCTTAGAATACTTGCAGAGCTCTCTTTGGAGAAAAGATGAGCTACAGCCACAAATCAACAGAAAGTGTGAATGGTATCTCAACAAAAAAAACCCCAAAGTTGTGGGAAGCGTTTTAATTTTCAAGTACTGTGAAGTAAGCCAAACTGTGTAAATAAGATGAACATTAAAATGTGTCTTTACTAGTGCTTAGCCTTTGAAGACATGTTATGATGTCCAGTACAGTGTACTAATTATAATGTGGTAAGTTATGAGAAGAGCTTTGATTTTTTTCCTAATAATTTTTTTTTTTAACTAGGAATTCAAAAATAGTTTGAAAAATGGCTCAGCCAAAAGTAATGAATAATATTTGCTGCAGAAGAGGACTGAGGGCTAGGCAATTACTAGACCGTTCTACAGAATTGTGCTCAAAATCTTGACCAGCTGATACGAGTCACATTTTGGGAGTTACTTCCAACTTACTGTCTCTACCATGAAAACAGGTTGTAATAAATGAGGCAAAAATAGCTATGTGCTTTGCAATGTAGGTCATAAATTGCCATCCTTTGGCTCCTCTCTGCCCAGGCTTTATGCTAAATACAGATTCTGATAAAAGATCATCATTTAGTCCTTAAATTGGCGGGGAGCTGGGAGCAAAGACCCTCTTCAGCCCACCAAGTCATGAGGTAAGTGCCCTTGGGTTGCTTAGATGTGGACTGGGTGATGTGCGTGGTATGTGGGGTCAGGAGAGTGGAGAGAAGCAGGGTTTCTCTGTTGGAACATGGGAACTTGTAGTGTGGTGGGGGTTTGGATGTTAGAAGCTGGTAGGAAAGGCTGAAGCTCTTATTTGCCTGTGGTGCCCACCTCTCCCTCCCCAGCACAGACAGTTTTCATGTCGTCGGACTTGTCCATGCAAATGGTTCTGGGAGGCTGATGCTACCCTGTGCCTCTCTCTGCACTTCCTTTACACCAGAAATGTCAAACAGGTGAAGTTATGGGAGCCTTAAGTTCAGGTAGGATTTGTACACTTTAAAAAGAAAATATTTCTCACATGAAGTAAGAATGGCTACTGAACTAATCACATTCAAAAGCAAATGAAATCATAACTCCTTGAATTCAGGCATGTTACATAGCAGGGTCCTGGATCAGTACTAATCAAAGGTATTTTCTCTAAGGCAAAATTTTGTAGAATAAGGTTCCACTTTTGAGGTTATATGTATCTCAAGGGCCTCTTGAAGTAAGTGCCTGTCTTAAATAAAGTTACCCATGCTTCTTGATTCAGTAGAGTGGCTCACAAATGGCAGCTTACCAGAGTAAGTGTCAAGATCCATAGCAAGTGCTAGATAGCTCTCTACTCTTTAGATTCATAAAGATTGTAAAAGGCTCAGCTGATCCTCATAGAAACATGAGTTTGATTGCAGGCTATACCTGTGCAGGCTTGGAGGGCACGTGACTCAGGCTGGGATGTATACTCCAAGAACAGGCAATAGGACGAGAGGAAATGGCCTCAAGTTGTGCCAGGGGAGATTTAGATTGGATATTAGGAAAAATTTCATCACCGAAGGGGTTGCTGAGCATTGGAACAGGCTGCCCAGGGAAGTGGTTTAGTCGCTGTTCCAGGAGATCCTTAAAAGACCTGCGGATGTGGTGCTTAGGGACATGGTTTAAGTGGTAACTTGACAGGGCTAGGTTTATGGTTGGACTTGCTGATCTTAAAGGTCTCTTCCAACCAAAAGAATTCTGTGATTCTATATCTCTCTGGACTTGCTGTAGCTTCAGTGAGCCACTTGTCAGTATGTCCATACCTGATGCTTTGCTCATTTCTCACCTTGCACATAGGCATACTTTGAGAGAGTGTACAGTGGTGGTAAGACACACACCCACAAGCCTTATGTCTTCAACCATTATCAGGTATGTAGTCACAGATTTTATAACCTAAACCGGGAACCTTCTCTGATGTCTTCAGAGGGCCCGAGACCTTGTGTCTTGAATTTCCCTGTCTGTGCACTAGACATGCAACAGCTTCAGAGAAGGTGGGCTAGGTGGTCCTTTTATCCGTCAAGGTTGAACTTACCCAAATAGTGGTAGTGGACAGTACTATGGTGTATTATGCAGACGTGAAGGGTGACATTCCACCCTCTTGCTTTGGTTAGGGATGTCGATCATTTGGTGGAACTTAGTTTACTTATTGGCAAATTACTGAGTGAGGGTTTGAGTGCTTACATCAGGCGTGCCACAAGCAGGAAATCTGACATGATTTCTCAGGACTAATTTTAAAAATGTTTTCCTTTGTTCTGAAGCCTGTCAGACATGAGACCACCTTTTCAGTTTTCTGACGATACAGTGAGATTGTTCAGGATGCAGAGGAGTTAGTTGTGACGGCACCACTCCATCTGAGAGGCAGCTTTTGTTCAAGACTGTCTCAGCTAACAGTGCAGGCACCTCACATCTGCTTCTTTGCGTTTTGTCATTGCTTTCCGGCCTGAGGAAAGCTTTTGGGTTTCATAAAGCACGTCCACTAAACCCTGGGAAGAAACGATCAATCAAGAAGAAGCACTTACTCTCTTGCTGTGCCTAAATGAACTGATTTTCCCTGTGGTGTGAGACAAAATACCTTTCTGTGTTCTAAAACTTTTGTTTGTTTTTTTTTATATTTTTACATATGTGTTTTGTATACTTAAGAAAATAAAATTGGTTCCATAAGGAGATACTCAGCAGTAATCTCTGTGCTTTTCTGTTAAAAGCTTTCCTGACATTTGTCACCATGGGTTTTATCAAGGGCTTGATGAGAGAGGTGGGTTTGTTTGTTTTGCCTTTGCTTAATGATCCTTTTCCATAATGGGATGTTGATTTAGTGCTGCCTTTCCTCATGCTAGAGCTCTTTGAGCCTGTGGTCACCAGCCCTTTTCACCTTGTGATGGAGATAATGTTTTGGTAGCTGTGTGCTCTGCCAGAAGCCTGAAAGAAAATTCAAGCCTGAGTGGCTGAAACAGTGTAACATCCTGTGCTTCCCCTCTTTTCTTTTTAAGATTCTCCTCAGAATTCAACCCAGATTCATACATCACCTGTCAGAAAATGAGCTTGCTGGTGCTTCATCTAAAACCTCATATTTCTAGAACTGGGGCATCACTGCACCTCCTGGACATCAAACACACTTTCTTTTTTTTACATCTGTAAAGGTTGTTCAGGAGTGTTTCTTGCTTCTTCAGTGCAGTAACTGTCTCTGTACAGACCGTCCTAGTGAACAGCTGACTGTGAGAAAACAAGGGAGATAGGGGTAAACGCCAGGCACAAAGCTTCAGTGTCCGCAGTGAAATCATTACAGAATATTTCCACTCCAGAAATAAAAAATTGGAGTTTTATTTTAACACCTTAGTGAAGGCGGTGCTTTGGCTACAGGTCTGAGACGGCATTTGCAGTAGCTGTTGTGCAGTCTGATCTCTTTTACCCTGAGCACTGCGTTCCCTCTTCAAGTAACTTCTTTGGACTGCAGTTAAGAGAGGTGTTTACAATAATCCCTGTGAATGTTCACACAAATATTCATTCAAAGGAAAAGAAGGATGGTTTGGTTATAACTGAAGGTTGGGATGTGTTGTCTATATGCATACCTCCATCTTCTCGTCTACTTATGAATCCTTTCTTTGTGTTGGAAGTGTGAGATGGGCAAACAGGAAAGACAAGGCATGCTTTACTCCTTCCACAGTATGTTCAACCAACAAGGGAAGTAGACAGTCAGGAGTCTGCCTTACTGGTATTCTTAGGCTAAAAGTCTTTGCTCTTTAGTACTTAAGTTACGAACTTCTAGACTATGAATTATTTATCCCATCTACAAAAAATCTTGGGTCAAATATGTGCACCAGTAAACTCAAAGTAATTTCTGCTTGATATAGTAGTGATAGTGAAAAGAGATTAAAGAATAAGGGGACAGGATCAGAAGATGAGACCTAGCATATTTAGAGTTTTGAGAGTGGGGCAGAAGAGATAGAATAACGGTAGACAAAAAAAAACCCTCTTAACCAATGCAAAGTGGCAGTCGGTGTACGGGGACTCGAGGCACCCCTACGCTGGACTGAGGGCTCTGCCTTGTGTTCAACTGATGGAAAGAGCTGTGCTAGTTCAAAACATGGCTTCCCCAGCTGGGTTCTCCACTCCTCTACACCTCGCAAAGGAGGTGGCAAGAAAAAGTGTGTGGCTTTGCTTCACCTGCTGAAGGTGCAGTTTTGTAGCAGGGATGAGCTGGTTGAAGCGTAGGCTGCCGCTTTCGGAGCAAGCGCTTGTCCCCCACCTGTGCTTTCCTACCTAGCACTTGCAGTGCAAGTCATCTGACTTCCTACAGGCAGTGGTTATAGGGAGATAAAATAAAGTTTAAAAATCAAACATATGTATTTTTGCGGGGGTCGTTCCCACTGGCTTAAGTTTCTAAGTCTGCTTAGTTTGGGGTGGTTGGATGGCAGCATCAGAGCAAGGAAAGCAATGGGAACGTGTAGCTGGAAGGCACATCGGGGTCTTTCCCCTTCCCTTAGTCTGTACCACAAGATTCACAGTTGGTTGCTTCAGCCCAGGCTCGGGTGCTTGAGGTTAAGGCACGTGTTGCTGTAGAGTCAGTAACCTCTGCCAGAGGACGGGGGCAGAAGACCGTAGCCTCTGAACTGGGGCTCTCCACTGTTTATCACACTGAGCCCTGATTTAATAACTGTAAGAAGAAACCAGAAAGTCATTATCAGCCGAAAGCTCTGCCATATACAAAGCTGTGCCATCTGAGATATCAGACTGTAATAACAAATGGATTATCAGCTGTTTTTTCGCTGGTGTCTGGATTTGCTGTGGATTTTGAGGATGTCTTTCAAATGGGGCAATGCTCCATTTTCACAGTAATTAGGATACTTACCTCTGCATTGTAGTCAGGATGTGAAGTCAATCTACTATTGCACTCCTCAGATAGGCACACATGCGTGCACACAAAATACACGGTTGGGAAATGTTATTTAAGAGGATGAAAGCAGCAGGACGTAATTTGACAGAAGTGTTACCAGTGGTTGAAATGTATCTGGAAGCAAAGTGATACACCTTTGAACTGGCTTCCCTGAGAGGAGCTGCTGCTTTAAAATTCAGAGAGTACTAAGTGGCATTTGTAATTACAGGCTGTCACCACTTTCACACTTACGTTTTTTAATAGCTTTTATTAAGTGGAAAGTACCAAGCATGTCATTATTAGAGATCTATGAACTAAGTGTAATTATTCAGATTGGAAATGTGTTCTTATTTAAGGGGAGAGGAGCTGGTCTGCCCTGCAGCAGGATTAACCTCTGCAGTCAGTATTCCGTGAGCAGCTTATGGAGGTAAATATTACATGTATCTTTGCCGGCTTGGCTAAATATTGCCAGCTGTCTTAACCCTTTTTAAAGATAAATGACCTGTAGTTGGATTTCTGTACTGGGTAATTTTTAACAAGTGCCATTAGAAGCAGCAGTAATTGTTATGAAGAAACTGCACAATAAGCATATTATTTTGAGACGTTGCATCTCTGCGTGGTTTAGTATTTGTCTATGAGAATCAGGGTAGTAGATTAGAGAGAAACATGCTTTGATTTGGCAATTCCCATTATTCTTAGTATGTGTGAGAAAACAGAAATGGTAATGAAGTTTGGGTTGAGTTGGCCAGGGGGAGGTGATGCTACCCAAAGTTACTTTGTGCCAACATTGTGAACATAGAAAAATTAAATTGAAAGAAGAGGAAATACAAATTGATTACTATCTTTTATATTTCTACAAAGCTTTTTAAAATAAAAACAGATACTGTTTTTGTCTGCAATAATACACTTTTAAAAAATAAAATCATTTAAAATTTCAATCAGATATTGTTTCTCCATACAGCCAATTTCTCTAGGAGGCAGGTAGATATTAAGAGTGGAAAACATTTGTTTCAATACAATTTTAACCACTCTGATGGTAATCTTTGCTTCATGCCTGTTGCAAAATATTAGTAAGTTTAAATGGAAGCCAAATGGGGAGAGCAAATTGTGATGTTGCCCACAGTATTCCATTTGCTTGGTGTTGTTACCAAAGACCAACATACGTGTTTTTTGGGAAGCCCAGGTAAGAGTCCTCAAATAGTTAAATCTAAATTTTCAAATTACGGGATATTTTTATTTCACCAGTTTGTTTTGAACAAATAAAACACAAGTTTATTTAGATTCTGAGGTATTTGTGGTTTTATTGACACTAGTATTTAAGCTGTTATGTATGAAGCACAGAAAGTGCTAAAAAAGTTTAGCAATTTTTCCCACTTTCATGTAGCGTTAATTGGTTGTTATATTTTTGTGTGTTTGTTGCCATC
This sequence comes from Chionis minor, assembly GCA_013398295.1. Classification (NCBI taxonomy): domain Eukaryota; kingdom Metazoa; phylum Chordata; class Aves; order Charadriiformes; family Chionidae; genus Chionis; species Chionis minor. Next base: position 466,187 of record VZSF01004620.1, read on the forward strand.
TTAAACATCCTAAAAGGTGGGAGTTTTTTCAGATGGATACTTTAATTCCTTGTTTTCTTACAACCACTGCTTGATTACAGTTTTACTCAAAGGAAGCACTGCTTGATTCTCTCACAGATTTTAGGATAGCTCACTGTTATGTTCTCCATGACTAGTAATTTCCCTGCAGTTTTTTTTTTTTCTTTATTATTCTCCACAAAGCGTTATCATTCATTTGCCCACTTTCATTCTGCTATAACAAAAACTCATGAATTTTTTTAACATAGTCACTTTGGTCTTTTTATTTGAAAGAATGCTTTTTCTTTCGGAGAAAAAGAATTATGACTCATTTTTTATCCTACTCTTATTGGCAGTTGGAAAAGTGGTAAGTAAAATCCGAAGTGTTTTGCACCATGGAGAGGACAGTTCTTTCTGGACCCCAGTAAGAAAGGCACAAACACTTGCAAGGCAGATAACTGTTAATTAATAGCTCAGAAAAGCCATTAACAAGTTAGGAAATCTTACGTCTTTTCTGATGCTGGGAACCCCGAGGTGTTACAGCATTGGCTGGACCTCTGCTCAGGGACAGCACATGGTGCAGATCCCATCCACGGTGAGGTTCACCAGCTCTGAGATCGCTAGTATTCCTACGGGGTCTTGCTAACAGTAAAGATTCATCAGTCACTGACAGAATCAAGCTGGGAGTGAGGACTTAGCTTTAGAGACTCCCTTGGTCAATATACTCTTTTATTCTTATCTCATTAATAAAGCTGCAGTCGCAGAACTGTTGTGTATTCACGTGAATGAGGCAATACACTATACATATACTTAAGATTAAATGTGCATTGACTACACATTGAGTAATTCTGTATTGACTGTACATAATTGATTAATTATGCCATTGATTAGATATGCCTTAATTAAGTAGCAGTTGCATAGTATCCGTGATACAGAGGCATACACCTCGATTAGTGGTTATGTGGATCACTGACCCGTCACAGAATAGTCATCCACCATTAGCTACCGCAGTAGATAAAGAAATCATTATTGATAAGGTTAATTCTGCAATTGCAAACATTTTGGTTCAATGTACTACTGATTTTCTGATTTCTTATGGATTGAAGAAGTATTGCTGTTCTAAGCAAAGGTCACTTAACTAAAATTTCCTTTATAGCTCTGAGGTGCTCTGCAGTTCTTGGTGCATCTTGCTGGTACGTCCTGACATTCTGCCCCTCCCACTTGGCCACTGCTGTTGTTGTCCTGTGTGGAAGAGTCCTGTTGTGAGCAGTCGAATTATGTTGTCAGATGAGATGGAGTTTAAATTATAGTTCTTATTTACTTAGAGCTTTTTTTGAGATGCTGACAAAGTTGGATAAAACTGTGAAAAGAAAGTAGCAAAGATTTCTTCCATCAACGTGTCTGTGGCCAGTGAGGTGCGCTTGTTTCCTGTTTCTGTTTGCAACAAGAAAATGGCACCTTGTGAAAGAGAATGAGAATCAAATTTCTGAGAAGTAATTTCAGAATTCAAGCTCCATCTTTATGCCTTGCTAATTGCAGCTATTTTGACAGAGAATGTAAATTAACCAATAAAGATTGCTCAGTCTTAGAACTGGTTAAAACATTAAAGACAAGTACTACTCCCTTCTTTCCTTCTTTCCTTCTTTCCTTCTTTCCTTCTTTCCTTCTTTCCTTCTTTCCTTCTTTCCTTCTTTCCTTCTTTCCTTCGTTGTGAAGACCTTAGCTAGACCATGTAACAATGAGACTTAATCTGTAGTTGAAATAGGTTATGTTACTAACTCTTTATTTATACGTGTTCCAAAAATCCTTTTTATAGACATATTTAAATTACAGTTCTGATCAATCATCTAGTTGCAGCAGGAATTTGCAAGTTGCAGCACAAGAAGCACAGCGAAGGGAAATATGATGGCGGTGTGGTGCTTAAATAGAGATGCTGAGCTGTACAGTGCCTCCACAGCACTCACAACCATGCTATTAGGAAGGCAGGGTCCTAGCCAGGGGAATTAATTTTTCCAAGTTCAGCTATCACATGCAGCGGAGAAAATGTAAAGAGACCTTTTATGGAGGCAGTAAAATCAGTTCAGACAACAGGAGGCATTTCCCTGACCCTAGGCTCTCCATCTATGGTGGTCTTCATCTAGTTGCTCTCAGACATGAGCTTGGCCTCCATAGATTGCCCTAGCTGTGGGCAGCTGTCCCTGGGCTCCTGGGTACGGAGGTACTCCTCATGGCCAAGGGCATGGGATGAGGGTGCTGCCTGAATGGCTGCGACAGTGCAGTAGAAAAGCAAGGAGGGGCAAAAAGATGGCCTGGCTGCACCTAGACTCGTAGGCTGCTCGTTTTGCAGTCATCACTGGTGTTTGCGGTCACTAGTTTTGCTTGCCAGGGGTGATATCCAAGCATGCTAGTTTTAGAGTTTCTGCTCTAGCTTGTGGGTTAAGAGGAGTTAAAGAGGAAAGATCCTTTGTTTAATGAAATTAATACAATGCAATCTGTTGTGTCTGTAATTTCAGATGACTCGCTTATTATTATTATTTTCTCTCCGCAGAACTGAGATACTTTCTTCTGGGTCAAATTTTTAATAGTGACATACAATGTGTTAACTTCTTGCCAGCCTCGTTCTAGATGTCCTGTCTGATCATTTATGTTGGGTTTTGTCTAGAACAAAGTCACTAGGAGAGATCATGAGAAGTCTTTAAGTGTTGAGGATATGAATGCAGAAAGCTTTACCCTCTATCCCTCTTTTTAGCATAAATTACATTCTTATATGTCTATCCTAGTAGCTAGCCCTGACACATTTAAAATAGTTGGTTTGTGCTTGTCTGAGTGAAGGAGTAAGGTTCTGGGTGTTTAGCTGTTTCAAATAGCTGGTGTTGTGAATACACTATTTATTTTTTAAAGGACAAAAAAAAGAATTGTCTCAGAGTAGTGGTCTGATAACGTGTTAGGAATCTTCTGTTGTCTCTTTTTGTCAAAAATGCCTCACAAGTGCAGCTGGCAGGGGTGCTTCATCTCTTCCTGTTCAACTGGGGACAATGACAGAATTGCTGTAACTTTCCATACTTAGAAGTTGTGATATTAAGGTTTCATCAAGTTCTTAGCCCCTTAGTATCAGCAACTGCTGATAAAACATTATCTGGCTGCTTTGTAGGCTAGTAAGTTGAGAATAATCAGTTTTCAGCATCTCTAAAGTAGGCTGCCTCGGAGTGCCTTCTGCTAACTAACCACAACTTCCCTCGAAAGTTATGTGCCACAGGAAGGATGAAACTGCTAAGTCTAGTTTATTAGACGGAGGAACATAGCTCTCCTTGTGCATGCTATAAGACAATGTATACTTTTCTGGAGGGGATAGGATAACCACAAACGTTGCTGCCTTCAGAACAGGTGCAAAACTTGCTTTTTTAGTTTAGCCCTTTGCACAACATCTGTCACAACTGAGGAAAAGAAAAGAGGAAGAGGAGAAACTCGTATTTTTTGCACTGAGGAAAATGAACACAGCTTTTTGGGAAGAAATCTGGGCCATGTCTTGACCTTTCTTTATTTTAGGAGGATGCTAATGACAGCATTTTGATAAGGGCTCCAGTAGAGGATAACGCTAGAAGATTTTAAAGTTATATTATTTGCTAGTTTTACTGCAAGGCCCTTGAGCTTCATGTTGCTTTCCTGCGTAACTTAATCTAATTTTTGACCAAATTTGTTAGTCATAGAAGGACTCAGGTTGAAAGGAGCCTCTGGAGATTGTCGTGTCCAACCCAGTAGTGCCAGTTTATTCAGGACTGTGTCCGGTCAAGTTTTGAGTGCCTGTAAGATGAAGATTTCACAGGCTTTTAGTGCAACCTTTTCCAATGTCTGACTAACTTCATGATGAAAAAATGCTTCCTAATGTTTAATTGTTCCTAGCTGCAACTTGCGCCTGTTATTGCGTGTTGCCATCTTTTCTGTACCCCTTTCCGTTGGGCAGCTGAAGGCAGCGATAACATTTTCTGTCAGCCTTCCCTCTCCAGGCTGAACCACCTCAGCTCTTTCAGCCTCTCCTCTTGTGGCATGTGCTGCAGCCTCTTCATCCTTTTTGGTGGCCCTCTGCTGGACTTGTTCCAGTGTGTCAGTATCTTTCTTGTACTGGGAAGCCCAAAACTGAGTACAGGACTCCAGGTATTATCTCACAAGTTGGGATCTCACAGTGGAGGGGAAAGATCGCTTCCCTCGACATTCTTTCCAGCACAGTCCCATACATGTTTGGCTATGAGGTCGCATTACTGACTCCTCTTGAACTTGTCCACCACAAGCCCAGATCTTTTTTTATGCCAAGCTGCTTTCTAACCAGGCAGTGCCCAGCCTGCAGTGTTGTGTGGGGTTATTCCATCTCAGACGGAGGACTTCGCATTTGACTTTTCTGAACTTCATGAGGTTCCTGGGAGGCCATTTTTCCAGCCTGTTGAAGTACTATTCTTCTTTATTTGATGCATCTGAGCAAGATTATCCAAATTTGGAAGGCACGGGCCAAGATCCCAATTTTGAGACTTGGCTGTATGCTACTGTGATAGGAAAAGTAGATCAGTACAGTTATCTCCCCATCTGTAGAGATATCCTGTTCTCTTCTGCCATCCAGCTCAAACACAGTTGGATTTGCATTCTTTCTTTGCACTTGCCTTCTTTCCTTCCTCTCTCTACAACATGGATGAAGCGGTGAACAGCTTTGGATTTGACTGTTCATAAGAGACTAGGGGATTTGAAGGGGATTTGATGTAGGTCTGTAAAATCACGAGTAATGTGGACAGGGTAAGTAGTGTTCACTCATTTCTAATACAGGAAGCAGGGGGCTTCAAATGAAACTAACAGGTGTCACAAGTGAAAGAAGATGGCTCCACACACCATGGGTAGTTAGACTGTGGAACTTGTTGCTGCAGGATGCTGCAGGCACAGATATTTTATTTGAGTTCAAAAAGGGACCAGACAGGCTGATGGAAGAAAAATTGATTGAGGGCTGTCATGTGCAAAGATGAGACATCTGTGTCAGGAAGTCCAAAGTTAGACATTGCAGGAAGCCAAGAGAGTATTCTGAGGGGGGAAAAAAAATTGAGGAAATATGTCTGAGCATTTACTACACAAACAGCAATTCCCCTGTTTTCCTGCACAAAAGGGTTGCAGCTTGGCTGCGTTTATTTTGTGCCTTAGCCTTAGTCTGAAGGCTGTGGCTTAGTCAAGGCTGTATTAGGAAGTGTTTCACTCAGATGAATTTGATGTTTTTCTAGTGATTCTTGGTGTCCGTTGACCTTGTCTGTATTGAGCGAGCACAGTGGGATACTGCTAAGAGACAAACCTTAGTTTGTCTTGAGTTCTTCCGCTGCTCTGTACCACAAATGTGGAGACAGAAGAGACCGGGCATGTTGCTGGTTTTCAGTTCCTCCAAAACTGGTCACGTAAGGCAAAGCTTCACCTCTCTTCAGCTGCACCCTATTTTTCTTATGTTGCAGGCTGTCTTATTGTTTTCTTGGAGTCTAGTTATTCCTTGCTTACCTGTAAGCTTTTGAGTTTCAGAACAATGTTAGTCTTTAACACAACATCTGTTTAAAAAAACCCCAAAATGCAAACCCCTCCATTTTTTTCTTTGTACTAATGAGCTTGCTGGTTTAAGAGGAGTCATTAGCCATCTTCAGGGATCGTGTTATTTGTGGTAGCAAGTTCCACCACATGGAAGCATGTGGTAGCAACCACTTTGGACAGTTGCTGTTACTGTCCTTTGCTAGGAGATGACCATGTTGCTGACAGGTTCCTCATCTGCATAGCTTTCAGGGCCACAGCCAAAAGAGTTCAGGCAGTGATGCCTGGGGGAATACTTGTCCTCTTCTGTGGGGACTGTAAGCCACAGGAGATTGTGTTCTTTATCTCCACGCTTTCAGTCAGGCTTTAATATCTTTGAGCCCAAGGTAGCTGAAGGAACCTGTCTGAGCACTTGTAGCAGTACTCCTTAGTTTTGCATTCTTGGCGAGACAAAACGTGAAGGCGCTAAATGCTTTTTTGCTGAAAATGTGTGTCTGTTTTGGGTTTTTTTTACATGATGTACCTTCACTTTGTCATGTGTTCAACGAGAGGTGTCTATACAGCTTTCTTTTTTGGACTTGAACAGAGCCAAAGTGTATCATTTGACCCCAGTCGTCATTTTTGTTCCTGCATGCTCTGTCACATTTCCTACCAGATAATCTTTGAGGGAGATATCAGCAGCGGACATATAGTCTAGTTGGAGTCCTCTTAGCAACTGCCCTAGCCCTACACTCCAAAGTGTAGAGTTTAAAGATACTCTATCGTTTTGTCATGAACATGGGTTTCAAGATCCTGACTGGACTTCACCCTCCAAAGAGACCCGGTTTCTCTGAAGAACTTCATTCAGATCCTCATAATGAGCAAGCCACTTGAACCTGCTGCTACTTGTCAAGTGCTTTATTTATATGTGAAAAGGGTAAGGGAGTTCCTGATATGTATGGCCATTTCCCAGCCTTTCATGTAGAAGGGGGTATTTCCTAGAATGTATTTTCTTTTGCAAAGTTCGTACTGCTTCAGCTGCACATGGCATGCTCGTGTCTCTTAAGACAAACTTATATACTTGTTATATACTTAGTGTTGGAGAGGAAAAGAGGTATCAGGTACGGCTTTACCCTCTTTATTCATCTCTGTGCGGCATGCAGGAGGTGAGGGACCTGAGGTGTACAGGTAACTACTGTCCTAAAAATACTCCAACAAACAGTACTGGGGGAAGAGTACCAGCAGGATGAATGAATGAGGGCATCTTGAAGAAAAGCAGTTGTTTGAGAACACCTGCAAGTTTTCAATATTACTGCTCTCACTTGCTCCCGTGCAGCAGCTTGTTACCATCTCTCTGGTGGTGGCTACCAGCCCCACAGCACAGCTGGTAGAAGAAATAGGACAGAAGCTCTCTAAATGACTTCAAGGCAGTGTCCCAGGCCAACTGAAACCACTGCTGCTACTTTTGGCGGTTTCAGATAAGGACACAGAAAAGAGGGTCCTCATTGATACGAGCGTGCGTGAGCTGTGAGTGCATGCTGACAAGCAGTGAGGGGAAGCAGTGGCATCAGCTGCCACAGCTATAAATTATCACTGTCTGTATGTCTGTGCCTTTAGGACTCCTCTCAGGAAGCTGAGTGAGCTTAACTTAACTTGTAAAGGTTTTTATTTTCTTGCTTTCTTTAGCATTTGAGAAATATTAGAATAGGGAGGAAAAAAACCCTTTTTCTCAAACCTGTATCTAACTGGACCAACACTAAGGCTTATTAGAGCAAAACTGGTATTTGGATGTTAAGTTAGCTGTTTGAAAATGTTGATGTGATTTAAAAAAAAAAGTCTAAGTTTGAAAATAACAGAATTGCTAACATGAGAAAATAGAGAAAGATTTTTCCATTCAGATCTTCACTTTGTTTCCACTTAGAAGAAAATAGATGTCAGCATTATGTGGTGCTGTAATGTATATTTGAGTTATGTTTTACAGACAAATACAAAAAAGACTTCTTGCCTTTAAGGTTTTATAATCACAGTTAGATGAAACGCATATCAAATTAAAAAAATCCCAGATATTAGTAGAATAAAATGAGCTGTACTGGTGGGCTGTTAATAATACATACATTTTATTTCTACAGCTTGTAGGTATTCATGAGTGGTCTGTTTGTGGTTTTATCAGGTTATCATTCACTTGCTTATTTTCTTTCCCGTAAGAAAGTAATTGTTAAGTTAATGTTTCTTTGCTGCTGTTCAGGTATGACCCTTCCGTGTTTGCAGGTAGGTGGAGGTCAACATGTGAGGAAGGAAGGAACCACAAAGATGACAAGTGTAGCTATGTTTGCTTGACTTCCACTACAGCCTCAATGCCAGAGAGATACAGCTGCAATAAATAACATTTATTCTGACATCTGGCGTAGCATTTACCAGTAATTATCAGGCACTCTAATTGTCCTTTTCCATTGCAACTTCATGGTGCAATAACCAAGTTGCGTTGGCAGGTGAAGGTATATTAATAAGATAGAAGACAAAAGAAGAGACATGGGGGCCAGGAATAAAGTAGGGAAGGAAACTGACACATGACGGAAGGGCACGACAGCAGGAACCCAGGGCTTGCATCCTGGATACTCAACTGGTATTGAGTCGATTCCAGCAGGATATGTTTAAGTCATTCGGTCTCTTTGCTGGCCCAATTTCATTTCGCCCAAAGGGATCCCAGATATGCTGTGTGAAGGCATGATGGGAAAGCTTGTTCTTTCCCAGCCAATCTGCTGTTCGCATTTATTGATCTCTTGGGTAAATAGCACTTAAAGAGACGTGGCGATCTCATACCATCAGAATTACCCATTAAGTTACTTCAGGCGACTTCAACTGTGAACACATGTTCCTGTTTCTAAAACATTTGTCTTGTGTCTATGTCTGACTTGAGCAGGAAGAACCCTGTATCACTGCTCTTTTAGCTGAAATGGTGCAGTTTTCGTATTACAGTCTCTTCTTTCAACTTGTATTTGTGTTTATAAATAATTTATATAGAACTAGAGTAAACATTCTTTATAATACACACTATAAAGAAAAGTTCTCCTTTAGGAAAAGCAATAAAGAGATAACACACCCTGCAAAGATGAGTGATTTAACATAAAGGAGATATTCAATGTTGGGGAGAACCAAGCAGTTCATTAACTTTTCATCTATTACATTTGACAATGCCATCTATGTGAATTGTCCAATTGTTCAATAAAATATCCATGCTCCATATGCTATAAAATGCAGTTTCATCTCCAAAGTGCTGTAAATTAAGCACTTGCGATAGTCAAACATGCACAGAAATTGTTCATTTTATCTCAAAGTTTGATTCCTTTGCTTGTGTGATTTAGCTAACAAAGCCACTGCTGTAATTGCAGCTCGGGTAGAGATCTTGCAGTTTTCAGATGTTCTGGTTGTAGTTAGTCTGAACTGTAAGCTATTTTTGTTTAATTCTTTCTCAGACACTCGGTAAAACTAAATAGAGTCTTTATTTGAGTTTATAACATCCAGACATATGTATGTGCAGTATGGAATTTGAACATTCACAGTGGTGCATATTTCCTGGAAAAAAAAATGAGATCAGTCAAAATGATACAGCTAGGAAATTATAATGCTGATTTTTCCTGCTGTCCTCTGACAATTCTTTTTCAGTCCAACATCACTCCTTCATTTCCTGACATCCTGAGAAACAGAGTCTTACTTAAGCTGCTGTACAGGGAGCACTAAGAGTTTTTACTGTGGACCCTGGATTTTTAAGCTTGCTTCACTGCGCCATACTACAGGCTTTATTTTTCAGGTAGCTTTCCATTGGAAGATTTTGCAAGTACCATCATTTGCGTTTCTCCCATGTCACGTGAGCTTTCTTCGTGATGTGACCTGACGGCGCTTGAAATTGATACACTCACTTGGCGTCGCAGTATTTTCATTACAGTTCTCTTGTATCCTTTGCATGCAAAGAAATAGATGAAAGGATCTAGGCAGCAGTTAAAATTCATCAGAAACACAGTATAATGGAGCGACTTCTGGAAAATTTTCTTTTCAGTGCACGAGGGTTCAGTCTGAAGCTTCTTAATCATGTGTTGTATGATTGCAACATGATAAGGGGTAAAGCAGATGATGAACACTATAATTACAAATATGATTGTATTGATGGCTTTTCTGTTTATCCCTGATTTTTCAGTCAGTGGATTTTCCTTAGCTGTTTGAAAAAGTTTGCAGCTAATTTGAGAGTAACAAAATAGTATAATCCCCAGGGGAATAATGTACCCTATTAAACAGGCAGCAAGAAGTATAAATGGTAGATGTGCTATTTTTTCAAAGTTTGGATATTCCATACACGTAGTCCTTTCTTTTTCTTCCTGTGACATGGTTTGTATGAGCAATGGGAAAGTTTGACTAAATACGAGAAACCAAATAAAGACACAAATGCCCTTGGCGTATTTAATCCTTCTGATCTTGTAGCGGAAGGGGTGGACAACGGCGCAAAACCTGTCGATGCTCAAACATGTCATGAAGTTTACACCTGCGTAGGTGTTGATATAGAACAAGAGAGCGGTTATTCGACATAATGCTTCTCCAAATGGCCAGTGAAATCCCAGGGCGTAGTAGGCTATCCTTGTAGGCAAGGTGATACAGAACAGGAGATCGGAGAAGACGAGATTTGTTGAATAGAGGGTAGTGGAGTTGATCTTCTTTCTGTTTTTAAAAATGACGGTGAGGGCAATGGCATTTCCAAGCACCCCAAGAATTAAGATGGAGCTGTAGAAGACAGACAGTAGTATCCGTGCTGTATCTTTGTGCTCGTACAAGTCACAGGTGGAACTGTTTGTCTGAGAAGCTGTGAAAGTGTCCATTTCTGTAACCACTGTTGTTGCAGGAAACTCAGTAGACCTAATATGATAAAACAAAACAAAAAGGAACATTTTGTAATAAATGTAGATAAACAACTTCTGCATAACAGCAGCCAAACTCTGTTGCAAAAAGCAAGACTGTAAAAAAATGGAAATGAAACTTCATTATGGGGAAATACTTTCCAAGCCTCCTTCCAAAAACAAACAAACAAAAAGGTGGCTCTTTCGGGCTTTTCTGTTTTGATCCCAATTCCTTCTCTCCTGAAAAAAAATCAGATGGGGCAAAATAATAAACAAGGGATTAAATGTACTTGGAAAGTGAAATTTATATATGGCCAGGAGGTGGGAGACTGTTTAAAGCAATCTGAGGGGAAAAAGGAGTCTGAAGAAACCACATGACAAAGGTTCATACGAAGTTCCCAGGGGTCAGACAAGCAGACAAAACCTTTTAAATGTGTTTCAGTTAATTTTTAGGGAGTTTTTGTTTCTAACAATTCACATTGTAATGGTTTAAAAACTTGTTTAGAGAAACTAAATTTTTTCAGCATTCTGATCATATTGACTTTATAATAATTAAGCTTGTTTAATACTGGTTTTAAGAATTGGCTTTTGGAATTGAATTAAAATATTGTTACATACATAAATTCTTAAGACTACTACTTTGGTCAGTCTTTAGTGGTGCTGCAAAAGAGAGATAACCCAGCTGAAATATTTTACACGTCAATTTAGTAGATTTTTAGAAATTGTTTAACCTACACAGTTAGAAGGAATGTGGAAGGGCTGCAAAGTGGCAGTGATTTGGGGGACTTAAAAATATAAAAAATGATCCAGCAGAATTTCAGAAACTGAAAGGACCCCATCCTGTTGATGTTGCTATTGCTTCTACTGCAAAATATTTCTTACGTGTGTTGTTACCTGACAGTTGCATTGTAAGCATGAATGCCAGAAAGGACAGGGCATCTAACTTTACTCGTCGAGCAGCTGTTCTGCAAACTCATGCCTCTTAGAGGCACTGTTTATGGGTTAAAACAGCAATCAAAACAAGATTGCTTCTGCTTTGATACAAAATATTATCTGGAGAGAAAAGCTATTGTAACCTGAGTGTTAAGTCTGTCTGGTACCTTTAATAAAAATGCCTAGGTTATTTCTGAGGATCTGCCTTTCAACACACAATATTTAAAAACAACCGTAGCCTGTTGAACATTTAAAAAGTCTTTCTGGAAAATACCTCTCAGTTTTAAGAGTTTTAAACTACACATTTTAGAAGGTATTTGTTATTCTTTTAGTAACTCTTGAAAGCATTAAAAGGTTAGTAGTTTTTTCATGTTTTGAGGAGATGATCCTACTTACTTCAAGCTATTCACAATTACTGTACACGTGCTGCATTATAAGCCAGTCTGATGAGACTTCTCGCTAGGTTAGCAGGGGTGCATAAGGTTCTCTGTAAACAGCAAACCTGTGGATAGTGGATGATGTGTATTAAAGTATATAAAAGAGTTATATTGTGTGTTTAAGGAAGAAATTTAGCATCCAGATAGTATATTAAGTCTATATTTGCTGTGTTGCACAGGCAGTAGGAAAGACAGGTGAGTGATTTCTGACTGATAGATGTGCAATGTTCTGATTCTTAGATACCCATGAAGTACGTGCCATCTGTCAGGAGGTGGGAATACCACATTTAGCGTTGGAAGTCAGATCTGAAGTGGGAGTTTTGTGGTCTGAATAAGGGAATTAAACTGGTAAACAGCAATTCAGCTGTAGTGCAGCTTTAAGAATGTCTGTAATTTTATACTAGTTAATTCTGCATCGTTCACAGTATCCTGGTGTTAGTGTGTTTGATGATTAATACAGTAGTTATTACTTTGACGATAGTTCTGGTATTTCCTCCTGTTTCATCTTTTCCCTTATAGAAGTGTGTAGGATGGCTCTGGTTATACATAAGTATAACAGACTGCTTTGTACAGAAAATGGTGTGGGGGGTTGTGTAGGCACCTGGATAAGAATCAGTGAGGTATTTTGTTTTGTTTCTCTTATGCTTCTAATTACTTATTCACCTCCCAGCATGATATCTATCTTATATTTATCTTTTCCCTGAACTTTAGGTAAAATCATTTCTTAAACATATATAAGGAAGAATAATCTAAGATTTATGATAAACAGTTCTATTGCAGTAACTAGCTACAGCATATTAACTGCATCATTTTATTTTCACTCTAAAGTTGTAATAGTTTTGGTTCATAAATAATGCCCATAATTGTCATGTCCATTCATTTGTCTTTCTATAAATGTTTGTAAAATGCAGTACATCTATTATGCAAACACATTTAACTATGGTTTAGGAAAAAATTCCGTAATTTCACTCAGTCCCAACTGAGAGGGAGTTGGTGTCTATCCATGGTGCTAGCAGGGACATACGTGGGGAGCAGTTCCGTGGCAGGAGGACAAAGTGGCCACAAACAGATGAGAAGAAAACTGGAGGACCATAGCCCACGGGCCTTTCAGGGCAGTGTGCACATCAGCTAAGCTGTGCTCCTTCACAGAGGATGTCAGCAGGCTCTTCTGCCTGCCATGGGAGTCAGCCCTGCGTGGGGAAAGTGCCCTCTCTGGTCCTCTGTTATCCCCAAAGTGTTTTGATTATTAATGTAGGGAGCACATTTTATAATACTGTAGATGAATATTAGTGTTTTCTCTATGTGTAGGCATGTATGGGCATTTTTGAGCAATCACAATAGTGTCTAGGTACTACATCACCTGAATGTTTTGTTTTGTTTTTGTTTTTTTAAAAAAACCCCTCAAGATACTGTGTCTGGTTTGGGGCCCAAACAGATGATAAACTTTCTACCATCTGATAACTTAATGCCATCACCTAAGCTACAGTAACTTCTCTGTCCATCTGAACTCTTCCTGGGTTTGGGTGAGCTCCATTCACCTCAGCAGGTATTTTGCTTTTTCTTGTCAATCTTGAACAGGGCTGCATTTAAAATAATACTTTCTTCCTAAAAGGTGTCTAGACTATTAAGTAAAACAAGACTTTTTATTTGAGTCCTATTCCTTGTGTCAGGTTGCCATTCATTTCTTGGAAGCAATCCTTAGTGATCAGCTGCTTATACTTACAGAGCATATGCCATCCTCTACAGCATGTAACTGAAAAAATAACAGCAGGCCCATTTTGTGTACTTTTCCCATGTTTTGCATTCTTGGAGCAAAAGTAGAGAATGTTACCTCCTTGCTGCTGCAAACCTCAACCTAGCTGGATTTGATTCTTACTGATTTTAATGAGCTGTGTGACTGAATATCTCAAGAAAACATGGCCATTTAATGTCATGAATCCAGATGCACTATTGAGGCTGCCCTCTAGAATCAGTACCAGGATATTTGCTCTTCTGCATTGTTGGATTGAATACCCCTCCCCAGTAGCTTTCTGAGTTTACTAATAATGGTATTTTGAAGTGTATTTTTGATTTTTTTTTTTACAAAAAAAAAAAAGACTACATTAATTTACTTTACTAAATTAATAATTTTAGAAAACATTGCCACAGTTTTTTGGCATAGAGGTGCATGCAAAATTTTAAGGCATAAGGTATTTAAAATGTCTGTCTTTATTATTTGTATTGTAAAGAAGGTTGTTCAGGTTTTTACTTTTTCCTGAGTCTGCAGACACACAATGCTCAATAACACAGATCTGTAAAGCTGTAGTGCAAAGAGACCGCTTACTCATTTAATATGATCACCTGTAAAATCCAGGTTATGTTGTTATTTTAGTTATTTGTGTATGGATTCCACTAACTTTTCATTCAAAGCATATTTTCCAAAATGCTGTATGGTTTTGATTTGGAGAACTGAAGAGAAAGCAAATTAGCTATTTGTACTGTATTTTTTGGTCAGTCAACGTCCCTGTTAAAAAATGTGGGTGTCCCATTTAAATTTCTCTAAAATTAATTCGCAGTTGCTGTTTTTGCTGAACCTCTCCCCTTTATACAATCACATGGTTTGGGAAATGCGAGTGAACTCCTCAAATGTCTCACCACAAGGCAAAATAGTCCGGTGAAGTCTGCTCTAACCCCAGCTTAGTCCCACACACAGGAGGTGGGGTTGCAGATGCCTCTTGGTGTTGTTGTGCCTGGAAGCATACTCACCACTCGTCCCTGCTTTTTGTGCTCTGTTGGCTAGGTATCCAAGATAGTTGTGTAGCATTGCTCTGGGAGCTTGTGATGTTAGTTCATTGTGATCCTGGAGGACTTTTTCAGGTTCACTGTGTCCTAGGATATCTCCAGTCTAGGGGCATGGCCAATGCTCTCTGCTTCTACCTGGGTGGACCTTACACCTGGGAGAGTTTAAGATGAATTTTAATATTATGCCCAGGTTTGCAACCAGCACAGGTTGTTCTTTGTTGTTCTCTCACTTGCCATTTTCAAGTCTTAGCATTGTATTTGCTTTCTGACCACCAGTGGAAAAAAAAGTTTTTCTTTAGCCAATTACTCGATGAGATTTGTTAGTTAGCCAGCTTCTAATCTGTTCTGTGTGCTTTCTTCATGTTTGATAGGAATAGTATCCACTCAGGGAAAAAAATCATAGTACCATGTCAAGCTGCTTACAAAATCTAGCATGTCTAACTGAAATCTGTGCAGGTGCCTTTCTAAGTAGTTTTGTAATCTCATCAAAGAAGGAAAGTACGTTGTTTTAGGAGATTGTTTTTCTGTTAAAATGTTTGACTGGCATTATTCATTTGTTTTACATTTATACTGCAGTATGCAAGAGTCCAACTCGGTGTAGAGTCCCACTGCAAAAGGTGTTTGATGAATGGAATGGTGGCTCCGGTCTGGAAGTACCATGTAATACAGAGCCCAGGTTCATAGAGATGCTCATGTATCATGTGCTTCATGTATAGTATTGAAATGTTACATATGTTTAACTATTAACAACAATAGACTTAAACTATGCAATTGCAGTTTTGCAACCTTAGATTAGGTGGGTTTGGATTATATGCAAGCAGCGACACAAAGCTCGCTGTCTATGCTGAATGCGTTTTCTTCTTGTTCTCATCTCCTGCTTTTGCTGAAGGAGCGCCATCTGTCTTTTTAGCAGAACAGGGAACATGCAAAAGGCTTTAACTGTGTATTGTAACCTAATGTGTGATTTGTCTGTCTTCATAATTTTCATTCTTTGGAGATGAATCCCTGGTCCATCTGCCCAGTACCTAATTTAAGAGGGATACAAATTAAATTCTTGGGACGGCACAGCAGATCATTATAAAGATCTCTCCTGGGCTCTATACATGATATGGTTTAGTCACTTTGAGATGGCTGAACAATATTTCTTTAACAAACAGTAACAAACAGACACAAACAGTTGTTCGTGTATGCATAAAGAGTATAAATGAGTTAAAAGGGCTAGTCACGAAAGAGACTTCTCTTTCCCTGCAACACCTGACCTGAGGATTTACCGAGTTTATAGTCCTCTGGGTGTAAGCTATGTAAGTCTTATAGAGTGTAAAAACAGTAGAAGATTGGCAATAGGCAGTGCTCTCATTGTGTAGGTTTCTTTTTTCCTTAATCTCTAAACCAGTTGTTTTCTTTTGACCTTGACCAGTCATATTTACTGTTTGACTTTCTAATTCACCATACAAGTGATTTTCATTGTAGAGTGTTTTCTGTTTGAGAAAAAGCCTCCATTCAACTAAGATACATTAAAAATCGTGCATGCTAAATTGCATAGTAGAATGTGTTGTTAATATAGAAAGAACGTATACCTAAGGTACATATGTCTAGGTGTATGCATTGGCAGCTTGGGAACTACATGTGGTTTAATAAGAGCTGAAGCAAGAGACAGGCGTGTCCTAAAGCTTCCTGTTTCTTTCTAATACTTTAACACTCATACGCTTCTAGTACGTTATGTTAATTTAGTTTTTTTTCAAAAGCTGTTAAGTTGTGTGTCCAAAATGACAACGAGTAGGCCTAATGACCTGAAGACTGAATCCTCAGGTCACAGCCCACAGCTAATTTTGGTGAGATAGTTTCCAGGCTAGTGCTTCCTTGGTACAGACCCAAATTTGTTGGAGTACTAAAGACAAATTTGTTAAGCCACACGTCAGAGAATCCCAAGTATGCATTTCATGAATGAAATGGTCTTAATGACAGCTATGAAGAATTATAATACTCTTTAAGTGCTTAACAGAATTTGCAGATGCACACACTGTGCGATCTTTACGGTCCTGCTTTTATCTATTACTATAGATTTTGCAAAGTCACATGACAGTTATATTTGGTGCTCAAAAATAATAGAAGCTACAGTAAGTGAAATGGAATGAAAGAAGTTGAGTTGCAATGCTGCATAACTAGTTAAAGAAAAAATGGAAGTCATTTGAAGTGTACATGTCTTGCATTTATCTGTTGGATCTCTCTTGCCCAATGTGATCTGTCCTATGGAAAGTGTGAGAACTATCTAACAGAAGTAGTTTTTGCCAAAAGTGCATGTTAATGTGAAGAGCTGTGCTGATGCTGAGATGATTAACCTCCCTTCAGTTTACTTGCCTAAATGTATTAAATGTAAAAAGGAGAGAGCCTAAAATACAGCAAATAAATGAAATAAAAATGAGCCATTTACAATTACATTCCTGCAAGCAGAAATAAAAAAAAAAGGAGGGGGAGGTCAAATAACAATTTGTATTTTAGTACTAGAAAACATGTGCACCTTTTACATGATTTTTTTTTTTTTTTCTGGGTGATATGGAACCTGTACAGGTACAGTCTTTCAGTTTTAGGGATTACAACTTCAGAAAACTCTAGCTTGAATTTATTATTCATTACATGTATACATATTCGTCAATCTCAAACAGAAGGGGATGAGATTTGAGCTCTTAAAGACTAATTGCCAAGTAAGTTTTCAGTTCTCTTGTCTCTTCAGGAGTAGCCATGAAAATGTTAGACAGACCACTTGTATTCTGTGCTCAAAGGCATGCATACCATCTCTATTTTTTAAGATAAATGATAGTTGAGTTATTGCTTGTTGAACAGTCTTACCTTGTTTTGACAGTATATTAGGAAAAATGGATCCTTTTTAATTGGGAAGATATATAAAAATTGTATCACTAGTAATATTTCTTCAGCTTTGTGGCATGAAGATCAGTAATGAGGAAAAAGATGTTTGGTGATTTTGATTCAGAAAAAGAATTCCTTCTAAAACTTTGAAACAAATGCTTGTCAGAAGGTAAAAGAGGAATTGACTCATAAAACTTTGAATTCTTAAAATATTGTGTTGCAATACATAGATGTGAGAAGAGTGATTGAGGAGTTTTTGCGCTGATAATAAAGGCTGTTTCATAGACGAGGAGTTCATGTGATGAGCAAGCTATGCATTCACAACCATAGCAAGGATTTCTTTTAAGGCGCTCTCCTACTATTAAAGTATTCTGTGAGGTTCAATGAATGACTTAAGAACTGCCGTGCTTTCCGTACTACTTGTACAGCAGTTATTTCTGCATTACTATAATTTAAATTACTATTGCTAAAAAAATTCTCTAAGCTAAGGCAGTTATGAGATGTTTCCCTGTGATTGTCAAAAGGCTGCATTATAAGAAAGGACTTGAAATAACTTGTTGATGCTGTGGGTCGACAGATCTTTTAAATAAAAATTAACTGCAGCATATTAATATGTGAACATAAAATACCACAGAATTTCTTACACAAGCCTTATCTCTCCCAGCCAAAGATGATTTATCCTTCCTGCTAGATGAAAATATTCAATATAATATAAAAATGTAATAATCTTTCTGGAATTGTATGCCATTGTTCAGTGAAAAAAAAATTTACAAAAGCTAATTCTTTTCTGTACTTACATATCTGTAGCTTCTTGGATCCTCTGAGCAGTTAAGGACATTAGCAGGATGGCTTTACTGTGAAAGTTTACCCTTGCGCATTGTTTTCAAGAGTGATTACGTGATTCTCTTTTGTGGGAGGGGAAGGGTTTTTTTCAAGGGCTTAAAAAAACCCTTGTTTGTATGCTGGTCTTGATTTGCTGCCTACTGTTTTATGGGATGTGAAAGCATCTATTTTTAATCCTTTTACAATTAGTCTGTTCAAAGAGCGTAATTAGAAACAACCCTCCCGCCTTCCCCCCCAAAATTACGCATCACTGACTTTCATAGAAGGGACTTTACCCAGAGGTTTACTTGAGTAATTGTTCACCAGCTAAAATCCCTGAGTGAAAAACCTTGTTTATGTGCCATTTGCATTTTAAAATAACTTAAATTTAGTTTGTAGCAAAGAGCTGTATGATCAGTACATGCTTTACAACTGCTTGTTACTGATCAGATCTGACACAGCACAAGAAAACCTCAGAACTGAGGCATACCGAGATTCTGTGTAAAAACAGGCATCTTGACAGCCCGTGTACATTCCCAGCACTGTTTTAGTATCATAATGATGAGGCTTTACAGAAATGCCCTTTGAAAATACACAAGGGAGTTGAAGAACTCTGATGGCTTGAGAGATTAATGCTTTTGTAAGCTGTTCATTGCATTTTCAGCAAGGATAATAATAATAATAACAATAATAATAATAATACACACGTAAGGTAAGTACATAAAATATAAAAAGCTTTTAAAACACAGTGCTGATTCCCCTAAAATGATATTGGTAAGAATGGATGGCTGAGGAATAGGAAAGGAACGGGATGTCAAATTGTGAGGTACCCCGTTGTTGCCTGGAATAGCCTTGCTTCTGGGTAAAGAACATTGATGTAAGAGTTAAATTGTGTGTTTGTTAAGAGGGTTTTGGAGATCAGAGATAGATGGAAAATACTGTCATTTGCTGTTAAGAGGCTGTGGTTGAGAGTTACCTGGGATTTTCCCCCAAAACTCATACTGATTGTTCATGACTGCAGAGCACTATTTATCATTAAAGTGGCCTCATTTAGTGACCTGATTTTAAAGAACCAGCAAGTAGGCATGATGATGCTATTTTTGGCATGTCCAACCCATGCCGAGGGTGGAATGCCTCTCTGAAAACGTTAGGGCTGTGTTGACAACTGGTGTTGCAGTGTTGGATACGTGCAGAGATACAATCTCAACTAGCACACCCGTCTTACCAGAAAGCCTAAAGTAAATGCAGATCTAATGACAAAGTTAAACTTTACTAAATATACGTTGCTATAGCAGAATGAAGTAGAGCCTTGTAAGCTACTTTTCTGCCTACCTGGAGCATTTAGTTGGCGCCGTACGCTGATTTTTCTGGTGCTGAACTCCCAGTACAGACATGGCTCGATTCCCCTTAGATGCCATGGAGCTGAAGGGCTCAGTCCTCAGTTTTCATGGGGCATTTATCTTCTAATACCAGATTCAGAACATCATTCAGAGAACTTACTGGTCTTATTCCAGGTTTTTCCTTTCCTTGTTTTTGAATGATTTTTTTAATTATTCAGCTTTATCACAGAACAGAATCTCTTTAAATGAAGTAATGAGAATTAAAGACTGTTTAAAGGGAAATTGCACAGGGAACTTGTTTCATATGTACACAAAGTAATACTGCAATGTGGTTCCTTGTTCTGTGTAGTAGAAATAGGAAATTTTGAGATACCCACGCTTGTAGTAGTCATTGCTCAAGGGTTGACATTAGTACCACAGCTTCGTATTAAAGGAAATGTTTATTTCAAAATACTCTTACCATTATAAAATAATGCCAATATGTGTTTGCTGCTCTGATCTGATAAAATACTGCCTTCCTTTGATTAAGATACATTACTAGATTGTACCCTTTGAGTCATACTGGTGTATTAGCTACCAATCCAGCTTAGCATGATGTAATGTTAATTGCTTGAGCTAAATAATGCTATTTATGCTTCTGGCTATTTGTTTTCTGTTCTTATACTGCTGCTGGTTTTCCAGCATCTGTTTGACTGTCCCAGGATTTGAACATTTAAACCTAGAAATGGCGTGTGTCAAAAACTGTGATATATATGTTTGGTTTTACCACCTGTGTGCAAAAGCTTATTGTTTTGCTTTTGGCATGCAAGGAGAGAATAACATGTAAATTAATATGCTAATGTGTTACTTTTGGAGATGGTGACATCAAAGCAGTGCAGTTAATATTTTGGTCAGTATGTTATGATGCCTGTGATGATTTATTTTCTGTCT
The DNA here is from genome assembly GCA_013398295.1 of Chionis minor. Classification (NCBI taxonomy): domain Eukaryota; kingdom Metazoa; phylum Chordata; class Aves; order Charadriiformes; family Chionidae; genus Chionis; species Chionis minor. Next base: position 486,695 of record VZSF01004620.1, read on the forward strand.
GCTTACTTAGTCCCTACTTTATTTGAGCAGTTTACAAATGGTACTGAATTTAGCTTTACAATTGCATATCTAGAGAGCTCCTAGCCAAGGTAAGAAATTACTTCTGAATTACACTGGGTGTTTATGGATCAACCAGAAAATGAATCCAGCCATCCTGTTTCTTAACTGCAAAACTGCCTTACCTTCCAAAACTAACTCCTTTTGTTTTCTGGGAGATACGTCAGGTATCTAGAGCTAACCTGTAGCTGAATCCTACCTTTTTTTTTGTGGAAAAACATGATTTCTCAAGTGACTTGAGTTAGAGGAACAGTAAATGATGATTCACCAGTGAGTCATGGCAATTCTGCAGAGGCCAAATAAAATTTGGTTTGCTTAGTCTAGATGAAGAAGAAGAAATGAAGCACCCAAGCTTAGATGAACTTGGGACACTAAAAATTTCAGTACAGCTGTTGAACTGTACCTCCTCAACAAAATTCTCTGCCATCTAAATCCCTTCAATGTTTCCTCATGCCTTCATGTGTTTTCTGCCTGCCTCCAGTGTCTTCTGCCTGCCTCCAGTGTCTCTGCCCCATTTAGCCAAGTATGGGATTCACTGGGAGCCCCTGCCTTTTAGAAAGGTGCAAGCTCCTCTCTCTTGCTGAGCTCAAACTCTGGTTTTGTTTGTGTGATCAGCCTTGAAAGCAAAACCTACCTGGGTTAGGTAGGATAGCTGTCACTATCAGTCACTCGCTGCAGACATCTGATGCAGAGCAGCAACTGGCGTAGGTAAGCAGAGGTAACTAACTGTAACACCTAGTTGACATTAATAACTTACCAGTTAAGGATAAGCAGTTGTTCCTGTGATACTCTAGTTAATTGTGGCATGGAGTTTGGCCAGGCATTCCTATACCACTCCCTCTCTTTTCTCCCCATCTCCATACTTTGGCCTTCACGTGAATGGCAGCATGCTAATCATATATTAAATAAAGGACAGGGCCCTTGATTTAAAAAAAAAACATAATCTTCATAGTGCTATAAGCTGGATAATTTTTGGATGTTCTGCAGGAATTGCTTGCCTGAGGGCAGTATATTGTGGATGCCTAACTGAAGAAATTTTACGTTGTGTATTCCAGCAGGTAGGTAGAATAGAAATGGTCAGGTAGCGTAAATCAGCTTGCACAACAAAGGTTTGGAGGAGATAGGTTTAATCTTAGAAAAAGCTAAAGAATAATAATTTTGTATCTTAGCATCTTATTAATGATGAATAAATTAAGACTGAAATTGGAAGAAAGATTCTAGCCAGCAGAAGAGGACAGGTTTGGATTAGCTCATCAGCAGCAAGGGAAACGAACTTGGAACTGGTTTACAATGGAGCTGAGCAGTTTACAGAATAAATTGTTGAATAATCCTGGCATTAAAAAGGAAAGTTTTTTTTAGGAGATGTAGGTGTCTGACTTGTGTCTTGATGAGGGGACTGTAAAGTGTTTGGTCAGTTGGTTGGACTCATTTTAATGAACCCAAAGTTGCAGTGATTCTGCTGAGATATCCACGCACATGTGGAACCTCTCTTTTCCCCTCAAGATGCACAACTTTAAGGTTTTGTCTTGGAGGTTTTTTTTTCCTGCTGTCTTCCTGCATTCCTCTGAAATGTTGGCAGTTAGATACAGGAGTGTTGGGTAATGTACCCTGATGCTTTTGCTGGTATTGAGAGGCCTCAGGCACTGGGGTGTCGTGCTGATGTGTTGCAAAATGTTGGGTGCAATAGATGGTTTCTTTGAGTCCTGGGCTCTATCAGGCAGAGGATCCCAACCATCAAGGGTGGTCATACTCCAGGGAGTTACCTCGTCCTAAGGGATTTTATTGAGAACGTTTAACATTTTCAGAATAAAAACTTGCACCTTAAGCGTAATACAGCAGTGTCTGGACAGCCTGTAGGAATGCAGAGCACTGAACTCCAATTACAAGCACACTGTTTACACACTCCGTATTATCTGCAGCTGCTTTTATAACTGGTATTTTTAGGCTCCCAAAAAAAAAAAGTGGTTGTGAATTTGTCAGGTTAATGTTTTTATGAAGAACTTAAATGAAGAAAAATACAGCACCGCAGTTAGTAAGTGTAATGAGTCATTCTGAATAAAATAACAGGTTATTTCTGCAAGTTTAATCCCGCAGAACTTCCATTGACAACAGCAGGTATTTTTGCAGAAGTAAAGTTTAGCTTTCTACCCGCTTGTTCATACATTTTGGAACCATTTTTTATGTACTTTGTGCATGTATTTACTAGTGTTAAAATGTTTTGTTTTAATATGCATTTAATATTCACCCTTTTAAACTTTAATTAGCAGGTTTCTCTTATGAGAAGTGCTTGCCCCTGATTCTTTCTTCTTGTCTACCAGTAGTTTCTACATCTCTGGTTTATTTTTGCCAAGGGTTTTTTGTTGTTGTTGTTTCTTCTCACGTTGTTTTTTTCTCTGTGCAAAATCAATCTTACCACTTCATGCAATGTAGAATGTTCCCATCTGGTCTGCTGTGTTTGTTTTTCACTGCAAATGTTGGAATTTAACATGGTTTCCGAAAGGATATAATTGTTGTAGAGCCTGCTGTTACAGTACACCTTTGGGATGGACATGGTCTCCATATAGAGTGTTTGAACTCTAGAGTGCAGTCTTTCAGGTTTTATTTAGAGTTTTCTGTTTTGATTGAAAATTTTGTTTTCTAAGCCACATGACTGAAATTATCTTCCTAAACATGAAGTGGGCATAAACTCAGTTTAGAGTCGGCATGTATTTGTGTCTATGGCCCTTCTGTGCACACAGACATCTCAAGTTTCTAGTAGAAGTTAAACCATGGCACTTGAAAGGATGTTCCTGATACTCTCATAGTATAATGAGCAAAGGGCCAGGACAAAGGTCTCAGGAAAAGGAGAGAGAGTAGAGGAAAGGAGATTAAAAGGGATGAGGGGAAAAGCAAAAATAAGATGAAAAGGGAGAAGTGAAGGAAAAGAGACAATTGAAGTAGTCCTTCAATAAGAGTATGTTTTCTGCTTGTAGATGTTGACTCTGACTGTATGTTACCAAACAATTAATTAACATAATTAAAAGAGTTAAGAACAAGTCCTTTTATTTACAGTATATGGATGGATGTTTGTACCTGTCTAGTGAAATACAGGAACAGAAATCCCTTTGGTGATTATGATCACTAGATCATCCTTCAGGAACAAGGCTTGTATTATTCACAGAACAATAGAGTGGCTTAGGTTTAACAGGACCTCTGGCAGTCATCTAGTTCAACCCTGATTCAGAGCATGTCCAACAAGAACAGGTTACTTAGGGCTGGTGTGTCCAGGCCGTATCGCTGAGGATGTAGATTCTAGCTCTGAGCAACCTGGTATGGTACTGGACCATCATTACCCCCAGCTGCGCTTGCTTCAGTACATCAATGCCGTTCTTGAAGCGAGGAGCCCCAGAGTGGACACAATGATTCAGGTTCAGGCTCAGAAGTGCTGAGCAATCACTTCTCTTGGCCTGGTGACTACACTCTTGATAATGCAGCCCTGCATGCGATTGGCCTTTCCTGCAAGGGCGAACTGCTGGTTAATATTCAAAGGATTCTCCAGCTCCTTGTCTGCAACTCTGTTTTCTAGCTAGTCTATACCGTTGCACAGGGTTATTCCAACCCACAGTTGCTTTTCTTGAACTCCATAAGGTTCCTGTCAGCCCACTTCTCCAGCCCGTCAAGGAGTATCTGAGTGTGGTCCTGATCTCCAGAGTATTGACTACCCCCTCCAATTTGATGTCATTCACCAGCTTGCTGAGAGTGCACTCTCTCCATCATCCAGGTCATTAATAAAGACAGTAAATAGTGTTGGCCCCAGTGTGGATCCCTGAGGGAAACTACCAGTAACTGGCTGCTGCTTGGACTTCATGCTGCTGGTCAGAAGCCTTTGAGTCCCACCAGTACACTAGTTTCCCTAAAGTCTGCTTATCCAGCTAGTCCTCATCTCCTGAGTTTTTCTTCAAGGACACAAGAGGAGATTGAGTCAAAGGCCATCCAAAAGTCAGAGTGTACACCATTTACTGCCTTCCCTTTCCTTCCCTCTGGTCCACAGCACCAGAGTCACCCATGGTAAATCCATAAGGGCTGTTAGCGATCACCTTGTCCATCATGTGTCTGGAAATGGCTTGTAGGAGATTTGCTGCATAACTTTCCCAGGGACAGAGGTGAGGGCTGTACCTACCTGAATCCTCTTCTTGCCCTCTTTGAAGATGGGTGTGACAGTTGCATGTCTCCAGTCATCAGGAACCTGCCCTGATCACGATGTTTCAGTGATGGTAGCATCAGCCATCTCCCTCAGTGCCCTGCAGTACGTCGCCTCTGGTCCCGTTGACTACTGTATGGCCAGTTGGGCTCAAGAGCTTCTTAACTGTCTTTCTTTACAGCATGTGTTGCTCCAGTCCTGCAGGAGGCTCCGGGCCCTGGGAGGCCTGAGGACAACCAGTGAAAACTGAGGCAAAAAAGGCAAAGAGTACCTTGGGTTTTTTCATGTCCTTTGTCAATGGGTCCCTTTTTCCACCAGGCCGTGGATCAATGTTTTCCTTAGGCACCCTTTGGCTGCCCCTTAATATCTCAGTCATATTCTAGTTTTGTTTCCCAGACAACTTCTCTGAAAGACCTGCTATAGGTGGATCTCCATATAGGTACTCTAAAACAAGGCATGAGTAATGCACAGAAAATTCTGAAGGCAACAGAAAATATTACGTGAAATTTTCTGAGTAGAAGTCCAGAATTATGTAATGAAAGTTGAGGGTGAAAGTTTTAAATTAATAGGAATCACTTTTCACACAGTAGGTTCACCAGTAGGCGTGAGTTTCACAAAGTATTTTGAAGGGTACTAGTTTTGACGTTTTAAAAAATGATACCTGAATGGATATTTGTGTATTATCTGTTTATACTAGATGAGAACTCTGTCTAAAAAAAACCCAAAAAACTGATGCCTTTGGAGGCGTACATCTGTGGTGCTAACAAACGTACTGTTTTAGGAGAAAAGGTCCATTGCTAGGTTTCCTCTAGCTCCTCTAGATTGTCAGGTACCGAGCAGTGTCAGACACTGGGCTTTGAATTACATGGATCACTACCCTGAACTGGGGTAGTGCTTTCTACGGTCTCTGTTGACATTAACGGTGAATATTAACATTAAAAGAACCTTTTAACATTCTCTAATCTCTTTTGAAAATGCACTTGCAGTCATGGGAAATTCCTTTTTGTACTTTCCTATCTTATAATTGAGTGCACTCTTGCATGTGAAGTCTCTGTGTCTGAGTCACTATTTATCACAGGAGAAATAAAACCTGAAAAGCATGCCACAATTTTGGTACTCCCTCAGGTAATTCGGTAAAAGTAGACAGAAATAATTTAAAATTCCTTTTCTAAGCGGGGAAAAGATATTTTTTCTTTGTTTTTCTTGTCTCTTCACTTACAAAATCTGATTTACTTTAGTGGATATTGTCTACAGGGGAACACTTCTGATGAAGAATTATTTTTGTATCTGGCACTCTTGTAGCTGTGCCTATCAACTCCTACAACTTAAATAATTTGAATTTCTTTTCAGCGTGTGTTGTGTGTGTTCATACAGGTGGATTTTGTTTATATAAGGATTGTATGTAAAACTGAACATTTTTCAGTTGTTCCTGAGTTAGCATTCTCTATACATTCAAGTGCATCTGACTGTGTGTTAAACAGATAACACTAAAAATATTTCTATAATTAAACTGTATTTAAGTCCTCAGAGAGGAAGCTTTTCAGCAAGCTGAATTTCAAATATAACAAACAAAATGATAACGAAATGCTCTTAAGCCACAGGCCATTAAATGAGTAAAAATAATATTCTAAAGGGTTTTGTCATAGTTGTGGGTGTTTCATTTGGCAGTTATTCAGGAAATGTAAGTTTTAATATTCAGACTATCCTTTCACATAGTATTATTCCTATCAGCAGCACCTTCTGAAGGGAAATGTATTTTTGAGTGAACACTTAAAGTTATTTAGGCCCTGGTTTGTGCTGTTTGCAGAATTCCCACTGAGTAGCATAAGATCCCTTTCATGTAAAGGCCTGTGGAAACTGCAGCTCTTGAAAGCCCCGATAAGCTGGCGAGTGGTGAAAAATTACCCCGTGCAGCATCCCGCTCCTGTCGGACACAAGGCAGCGCAGCGCCACGGGCAGGGATTCAGCGGGAGGAGATGTGCACTTTGCTGAGAGCCCCCCCCGCCTGCAGCCTGCTGCCCCGAGGTCACTGCCACCGCAGCTCCACCAGCGGAGCACATCGAGTCTACCCGAAGTGACCTTTTTTCCTTCCCCTTCTCCATCCTAGGAAGCATTTTCCTTCTAGAATCTACCATATCCATGCCTGTGGCATTGGCTCTGCTGTGGCCTCTCCTCTTGTTTTTAATCTGTGGTTTAGTTTTCTGGATGTTTTATCTTGAGTAACGCAGGTTTTGTATCCGGGCATGTGAAATGCACCGGTTATGTTCACAGCTTCAATCTAGGTATCTGGTCATTGTGAAAGATGCTTGAGTTTTAAATTCTATGGAACTGCTTCCAACAAGAATTTAGAAACTTAATAAACACCTTGTGCTGTGATTAAGGTGAGGACCCTAAAGAAAGTTATTTGTAGGGCCACAGAAATCACTGGCAAAAGGAAATTAAATCAAATTGTCAATATTCCCATCTTAGATATTTGTCTATTGACAGTCCTCTCACACCTAAACCTGGGTGAATATGAAGCTTAACTTCGTAAGTGAAGTGGTTTCTATGACCTTTTGGGATATATATAATCCTTGCCCTTTGCTTGGATCAAGGAAGCTTTGTTCTGTTGCAGGCAACTACTGCTGTTCTTCTTGTGTGCTGCATTTTATAGAAACAATCTGCTATTAGACTAAATACCTTGCTGCCTCTAGTCCTAAACTTTTGGAAATAAGATACTTTTTATCACCTCTTTCTTCTTTGCAAGGGCAAGGATATTTGCCAAAGACTTGTGGTTCGTTATTTGCTAATGAACCTGTTATCCTGAACACCACGAGTTACCTAATCATTGCTTCCCAAGAAAGACCTTTGCTTGCAAGGTGGTATTACATTTTGGTTTTTATGTACTTATGATTAATTACTTTTGATTGGTTTACACTATTGTTGCTACTGTCATTCTCATTAACCATCTCTTTCTCTTTGCAGCTTGGGTCCTGTGTTTGCTCTGTTTGTACCATTTTATTCCTCCATTCCAAGAGTGCAGGTGACACAAGTATTAGGCCACTTTTCTATCACAAACAAGACACTGGTTTATATACTGGGTTTGCAGGTATGGTATGTACTTCCTTGGTCATCTTTTAGTGAATTACTAATGTAACAGCATTTCTGTATGTTCATCTATGCATTTTGATGCTTCCACACATATGATTCCACATGTTTAACTGTGACTGTCCCATCAACTAAAATATTGAAAAAGATGTGTTGCTAGTATGCTTTTCTACACGCTGAAGTGGCAGGCAGGCGATCTCTTACTCTGTTGTCTTCTGTCCTGATTGTCTTGCACGGGAAAATATAATAGACAATTCTATATTATTCTTTTTTGTAAACGAAATGAACTAGATGAAAATAGATGAAAACAGAACCTGATGCTGAAGTAGATGTATCTTTTACCCATCTAATTTGGTTATGTTCTTGGTTTTTTGTATTTTCCCCTTGTCTGTTAGAGCTCAAACAAAGCTATAGAATACAGTATTTTTCTATGATAAGACTGTTGGTAAATTATCACGGTTTTGGCTGAATTCCACTCTTATATAAAATAATATTATTTGTATATCAAGCATTACCATGTTACAGGTAATTTAAAATAGTGTAATATAGAATACAGCAATATCATGTAGTAGTAGTTAAATCTGAGTGAAAAAATACAGGTACTTGGTACAGAAATGCAGTAGTTCAAAAAAATAACAACAAAAAAACCCCAGCAGCCTAGAAATGAATGGATGCTCATGTCACAACCTGAATTATGAAACAGGAGATGTGCAAACTTATGAGAAGTTGTACTCATTTTTATATATTCCAAGGACTCAAAAATAGCTCTGACACTAGCAATGGAAAGCACCATAGTTATGTGAAGTGTGATTGAGAGTATTTTAGAATGAATGGTCAGTTTCAGAATATCGACTCATGCTCCGCACGAACATTTCATTCATCCATTTTGCTGTTCAGCCTTTGGACTTGTCGATTTCTGCTCCAGAACCTTATTTTCTTCATCTCATGGAAATCTTGTTTCCTCTCTTCCAAACCCATCAATACCACTATTATTCCGATCTTAGGGAAAGCCGTGGTATTGTCTGAGCTCTCTTCCATCGTGTCCTTTGCCTTTGGCTTTTTTACACACACCACATCCGTGACAGATCATTGCAGTTACTAATCTGTAACTAATCTGCATCTAATCTAACTAATCTAATACTAATCTGCAGATACTAATCACTGTATCTTCGGTGGATCTTTCCCTGCTGCGTACAGAACAGTAGCTGCCGTCACACAGAGGCTGAGGGAAAAATCGTTTGCCTTCTCCTCATTTGTAAACTCTGCCCTTATCTCAAGTCACTCTTTCCATAGTCAGAAGTGTAGAGGGAAGGTGTTCTCATGATTCAGTCAGCATCGTGCAGAACTATTTTAGTAACCAACACCAGTCTAATTTTCAGCCCGTTTTTCCAGTTGGTAGTAAACTTCTCCAAGTGATTAATCACAAACTTTACTAGAAACAACAGGCTGCCCTGTTGGCTTATCAGGATTAATTTTTTTAATAAATTCCCTCCGACCTGTTTGTGTGATTTCATGTCAACAAATATGCCACTGGGTGAGAATTTTATTTCTCTAATTTTGATGCTCATGCTTAGTGTCTCCATGACTGCACATTTGAGACCTTCACTTGCACTGCCTGCCCCATTTGGAACTCTTCTCCTGTTGCTGCTGAGTCATTTCCTTTGCTTCAGTCTGTCTTTCAGACTTGTTTTTCTGTGCAGCCTATAACTGACATCCTGTTATACTTAGTATGCTATATGAAAATAAAATGTATTGTTCTGTAGAAGGAGAACAATTGTTGGATCCCTGTGTTTTTTCCACGTCTGCCACTTCGGAATACATCTTTTTTAATGTCAAACTGAATTTTCACAGAAATAAATGTCTGACTTCTTGCGTTGTCATGATAAGTACATAGCCTATATGATACTGCAACACAGTAGCTCAGACAACAACAGCTATGTAAAACTAAAATTTTAAATCACTGCTTTTGTCTTCTAGCTCTTAACCTCTGGTTCCTACATCTGGATTTTAGCCTTAAGTGGATTGGTAAGTCTTACTGTTTTAAAAATCATGTGTTGCTTAAAGCACTCTGTTATATATACAATCAGTGCAGTATATTTGGAATTGAAAAGAACAGAAATGTTTTTATTTGTAACAATAAGTAGAAAGTTTGCCTCTTTAACTTCCAAAAGTGTAAGGTACTGACTGGCTGGTGATAAACAGACAGACAACAAAAGTCCTGGTTAATATTTGCAGACTGCCACTGCTCTCTGACAACCTAAAATTAATTTTACTGCTTTAGTAGTATAGTATGGCTATAGTATGGATAGTATAGTAGTAGTTTAGCATGGATATAGCTTTAGACCCACAACTGTAAATGAGACTGTTGAGGAGACGGTAGAAATATTTACCCTGTTTCTTTTTTCCCAGTTTTCAGCAAGCCTCAAGGTTTTCTTCCAGGAAGCAGCTTTTAGCAACTTTGCTGTGAGGATTTTTCATGTTTTGCTGTCCTCCTAGGACATCTGTAGCATAGCCGTTTCTCAGTATGATAACAGCAGTAAGCGTGCAAAATCACTTTCTTCACACCAGTCAGATAAAGTCGGTGTGGTCTGTCTTTTTCCTTTCCAACTCTGTTCTTAGTACTAGGGCATTCAGTGCTAAAACAGATCGTACTAAATCTTCCGGATTGTTAGATACTGATAAGCTTCTTTTAAAATTCTATTAACTTACAAATTAGGAGCTCAGACTCTGATTTCTTGGCCCAGAATACTGTCTGCTTTTCCAACAGTGAAAGTGCCACCTCTTCCAAAGAAGCTGATGCAATCTTAAGAAGAATTTAGGTTGTGCCCTTGCTATTTAGAAGCTACAGATTTGAATTTGCAGTGGGCTTGGAGTGAAATGCCTGTTGACTCTTCACATATTGCTGCTATAACGCAGTAGTTTGGTCTTTTACCAATTACATTGAATGTTCCAAAATATTTTGTAAGCTCACAGGATAACTAACGGGAGTGACAGAGCAGTAGATAGTGAAGTCTGCTCAGCAGTTTGGTCTGACCATAAATATCAATGCGAACAGTGCAACTAAGAAAACAGAATTTCTCTTTCTTGGAGATCAGCCCAAGCCTCAGTGCCCACCTAAGGATCTGTGACTTCCTGCAGACACACTACCCTTCCTTTTACTCTCCTGGCTCTTTTAATAGCCCTTCCTTTTGAACAGGTGTTCTGTTCATTAGAGAGGAAAGGAAAGGAAAGAAAAGGAAAGGCATTTTAACTCCCTCTTTCCTGGCAGCAGGCACGGTGCATACACTTGGTTATACAGACTTAGAAAGAGCGGTTCAAATATTTTTTTTCATAGTACGTTATGTGGTTCTTATTTTAATTCCCTTTTAAAGTACAGTTTTATTCAGCTGTATAATGCAAATTTCCTAGGATTCTTTTTCATAAATGACCTTTTTTTAATTGCAGGTTCACAGTATGTTTTACATAGGTATAAGCCCATAGGAATAAATTGATCTTTCTCTGTGTGACAGAAAAGCTTAAAAAAATCATTTGAGTTTTCATATTGCTTCAGTCAGCATGAATTAAGTCATCCTCAATGATGATGTGTTTTCAGTCTCCGTTTTTTCTGGAGCAAGTGGAGAGCTGCACTCTACCATTTTGTATTAAGTGCTACAATTTGGAAAGAAGTTTATGTTATGAATTTCAGCCATTTTTTTTTTGTACCGCATATGTGTCACACTGCTGTGAATAAGAAGTCTCTTTTTCTCCTCTGTTATAAATAATAATTTGGCATCTTTTGAGAAAACTCAATAAAGGAGTAAAGTTTCACATTATATTAAATGATCTGAAGAGGGATATGAAACACTATAAAGGCACCTTTCAGCACTACAAGTGTAGATACTTGATAACATACGTATACATACGATTACAGAAATATGTAGGTTGTCAAATCAATGTTAAGTCATTCCCACAACCTATGTATTTTTTTAATTCTTACTGCTCTTGTCATTTACTAACATACTGTATCTTTGTTGAATCAAATTTTCGTGTATCTGTACAAAAAGGCTGAGTAAGTGCATGAACACCAAGTCAGCTAGGTGTGGTATTTAGTCAGTAGTTCATTGCCTGTTGGACACAGCACTGTCTGCACTGATGACTCTAAAGATCACTTAGACACTCATATGACTGTTATCTGATGCTGTTCTGCAGTTTAGCTTTTGTTGCACTTCTGCTTATGTGGAGTATTAAAATGGATGGTGCTGACACGGTTTCTGAATTGTTGTCAGTTTCCACTTTCTCTTCACCGTGTTTCCCGTTAGCTTTATTTAGATTCTCACAATTTATAGTTTAATGAACTGTAGTTCATTTATAGTTTTTAATGAACACTCTTACACTAAATGGGCTCTGACTTTCCAGGTGTAAGTCGTGGCAGTCAGGATTGATTTCTATGTTCACACTTGCTAATGCTGTTAGACTTCCCTGTGAATTCCAGGCAGGGTGTAGAGCAACTGGGAATTCTACCACCTTGAGTTCTTGTTTTCAGTGGTTTTGAGTGATGCAGTCATTACAGAAATGTGTTTGCATGTGCGTATGTGTTTGTGTGTGTGCGTGAGTCTGTGTATATAGGTAGATTTTGATGTAATGTGTCTGGTGATAGAGGATTTTAGACAATTTGTAGTTTGACGCTGGATTGCTCTCACTTATTGAAATTACAGCAGGTGTTTTGTTATTTGAGTGCAAAAGGTGTGCTGTGTCTGTCTTTGCCACAAGGTATATCTTCCTAGATCTCTAATTTTGAATCAACATAGGAATACATTCTTAAAGGCAGCTCCTTCCCTGTCCAGGTGAAACTGAAGTACCTCTGAGTACTATCATTCTTTTGGTATGTCAGTATGGGCCTGGTAATTTCAGTTGCTGTTTTGTTGTGTAAAACACACTGTTAAAATACATTATGCTCATGTAAAAAAAAAGGGAGAATTTAAGAAGTAGACTGTAAACAAATTCACAAACCTGATGTAATCAGTAATCTGTAATGTTGTTGTTCTTATAATTTATGAGGTCAATTTAGTTTCTTGTGATGTGTTTTGCCAGGAATATACCATACTTGGTGTGTGCAGTCCAGATTTGTTTCTTATGATTGGGGGGTTTTATGTCGTAAAATTAGGAAACTTTATACTAGAGATGCAGATGTGTCACAGAAGTCATACAATTTCCATTTGATTTTAAGCCAGAAATTCTTTCAACAGTTGTCTACAGAAGTGCTTCCATATAATGCATATCACTGAGTTTAGTGAAGGCCAGAAACAGTTTCCCTACTATGTTTTTCTTTAAAAACAGTTAAAACTGCTTAGACAATGGTATCCATTTTGATGTTTCATTGGATGCATACCTATCAACCCATCTTCTCTCCCTTTCCTCTCCCACCTCCCCCCCTCCTTTGAAATCCCTTGTGTCCTCAGCTTACACTTCTCATTGCTATACTCTTGCGGGATTGAAATTTGCTTGGGGGGGATGTGAAGGCTCACTCAGCCATAGCTACAGCACACCTGCTTCAGGAAGGGAGCTCAGGTTGGGGCCAGCAGGTGAGATACGCCCGCTGGGGCGTGCAGTTCCCTCCACTCATTAGTATAATGTTGTCATCATACAGATCACGTGCCAGGGCTTCTGCTAACCATGGAGCTAGGTCTATATTTCATCAGGGAAAGGTATTTTTTCAGACCTTTTTTTTGTGATTTTAGTGTTGTAGACTCTTTCTTCTTATCTAGTGTCATTTGCTTACTTGTTTGCAAGGTGACCTGCATTGCATAAAGTTCCAAATTTGGAATGTCCCAAGTCTTCCATGAGCTGCCTTGAATTTGTGTAGAGTTCAGTTCAAACTTTAGGAAATTGAAATTGTCTTAACCTTACAAATGCTGAAGTTTCTACAGCCCTGTTTACTTTGCAGATTTCACCAAGCCAAAAAACAATGCCTTCTGCATCATTTCTCTTCTACACTGTGATTTACTTTTCTCAGGTTGTTTGAAAAGTTGAGCTTTTTATACTTTAGATCTTGGAAAACTGTAGAGAATCCGTAATTTATAGCATGTACTTTAAAGGCTTAAGTAAGATTAAGATAGAAAGTTCAGACAGTGTTGAGTGCTTAGTTTTAATTTCAGTTCTGATTTTTGAGTGCTTTAGTTCTTATTCATGATTTCAAAATTCCTAACTTGGTTTTACACAGACTACAGTTATCTGTTTGCTAAATGCTCAGGAGCATACTTTGAATTGTTTTGAGTTCTGTTTAAGAATTTTATTCATCCTTTCTGTTTGCTATTTGTTTGACTGAAGTGTTTTGCTATAGTAAATTCCTGTTAAAAAATGACATTATGCAGTTAATATCAGATCAGACCTAAGAAGCATTGATTTTCTTCTTGTTCTTCCTCTTCCACATCTTTATTAAGATACTTTAAACAACCTACTTTCAATTATTTTTGTGCTAAAAAATGTTTTAAAGCGAATACAGAATTGTATTACCCCACAGTGCAGTATTCACACTTAAAATTTCATCCCTTCTACATACTTAAAATTAGTATTAAATATGTGCTAACTTATTGAAGAGAATCTTTGATCAGAGCCTAATAATGCAGTATGCAGTTACTTCCACATTCATGCCCTGCCACGCGTCCTTTTTTATCCCCCAGTTAGCCTGGAGGACATCTTCCAGTCATATACATTCAGTCTTATGTAGATCTGTGGTCAATATCAAAGTATGATATTCTTTGAATTCTCTGTAATCGTATAATTATAAATCATTGTTCAGGTAAGTGTACTTACATCTAGTTAAATGTCTTGGGGTAGTGCTTTGGTGACACAGAAGAGGGGCAGTCTAATCGGAGTGAGTTTGAATAATTAAAAAAAATAGATAAAAGCTATGTCTTAATTGTTTTTTATGCTGTTGATTTATAGGCAAGTAACATTTGAATTGGAGTTCAGGATAGATACAAGATAATTATTTGCAATAACTGAAACCACATTTTTTAATTCATTCTTTTAAATTTGGAATTATGTAAAGCTATGGTGAAGGCAAAACTTAGTAAAAGTATGAAATTTAAATAAAACAGTATAAGAAATAATTAAATGATGTGTTACTGTTTTGAATATTGTTGGTGTGTAAAGTAAAATCTAGTGCGCTCACAATAACATTAATAGCACTTCAAAGAAACTCTCATTGCTATTTTGTCATCTTCAGCTTGTTTTCATCCAAATGCCTGGTAACACACTACTTCACGATGCATTTCTGACTTGAAAAATTGACACAAAATGGGGGTATTCCTAGCAGTATCTTTTAAACTTTAAATAGTTTTATAAGTGTATTGTAGCGTTCTCATTGACCTTTTTTTTTTTAAGTCTTTAGTTTTGTAGAAATACTGGATGATCACAGGGGAACATATTTTTATCATTTTCAGTAGCAGGAAACATAATTTTAAGAATAACTAACTAAGAAAATGTAAATAAATCAGAGAATGTAGATTATTTAAAGGTTTCCTGCCGCTGTTTTGTCTTTACCCAGCATCATTGACCACACCACTGAGAAATCCCATTAAACACACCCCGGGTGTTGCTCTGGAAATACACTGGGCTGCTCTGTGTAGGGCTGTGCTTGCTGTGCCTGCTTCATGGGCTGGGCTTTCTAGCTCAGCTTCAAACACCACAGTGGAGCACTTGGTGGGTCCTGTATACACACCTACCCACATATCAAAGTGCTGCAGAGGTCTCTGTTCTACTGCTAGATCATATTGCACGTTAATGTGGATTATGTGCTAAAAGCTGCCGCAAAAGGTTTTATTGTATAGAAGACGTGAGTGAAAATATTGACCAGGGGACAACTTCAAAACCCAATATTCACATTAAAGCACCAGTCCTTTGTGGGTTATCTGGCTAACCTCAGCTCTTTTTCAGGAAAGTTTGTAAAGATGCAGAAAGCCTTACCAACGTTTTTGATTTGTTTTCTTTTTTCCTCTTTTTTTCTTGTCAGTGTTTCCTGAAGTTCTAGCTCAAGGAGTCAGAATTTTGGGGGGAATGTCAACTTTCCTAGTAGTAAAATAAGCTTTTAATCCTTGAGCAAACTACTGCTTCAAAATCCAAAAGAATACCCCAAAGGCTTAGAAATAATGAAGGAAATTTTTAAAAAAATATTTCTACAAAAACAAACCAAAAAAATCCCACAGTTTTAAGACAATCTAGCTAGTGACTTTTCAGAACTTGACTTGTGATTTCTGAATATTTGGCATTGATTTTACAATATATGTATCAGTAGTATTGCTGATACTAGTGAGATTACTTACTTATTAAAAACTCTGCATATGCTGACATATTTTCCTACATGAAAACATATATTTTATGTGTAATTGATGTGATTCCCCTTTGCTGGCAGTACTGCCCACCAAAGTCCAAGTAGTAAGGCAGTTCCCAGAACCGTAGAATCACTGAGGTTGACATCTAGTCCAATGCCCTGCTCCAGCAGGGCTGCCTAGAGCTGGTTGCCCAGGACCAAGTCCAGACTTGAGTATTTCCAAGGATGGAGACTCTACCACCTCGCTGGGCAACCTCAGCACAGGCTGAGAGGTTGTGAAGTGCATAGCCTGAAATAAGAAATGGAAAAGCAATAGAAAAACAGAGATTGGGGAATGAAGAAGAAGCATTGTCTGTCTGTCCTAGCTTTAGGATGGGGCAGATGCCCATATGTAAGCTAACGGATGTACTGAATCCCACCCAAAACTCGCGTCAGCTATCTGCCTGTGGGCAATGGTCAGTATTCAGCTGGGTGACTGTCGGTGGTTTAATTTGAGATGAGTGTCTCTGTGTTCCGCTGACTGTATTGACTTGATATCCTCTGTGGTGGGAGCTTAGACACCTTGCTCATGTCTAGGCTGCTACGTGTAAACACATGACAGCTGACTAAGCTGACAACACTCCTACGTCAGTTAAAGCATCTGGGAAGGAAAGGAGGTGGTTCATCTGGCATACAGGGAGCGTTAGTGTGGAAGAGAGGTTTGTAAGTGTTTGGGGAGGCGGGAGAGATGCAGGTATTTCCAGTTCTGGAAGAAGGAGAAAGAGAGTAGTGGGAAAGGAGGGAAGAAAGTAATACTGTGTCAGAAGATACTTTCTCTTCTATATCCACGGCTTCTGAGATTCTGTAGAAAAATGGATTGTAGTTTTCTGTTTGTATTTCACTTCAAAGTTTTCAGTTTCTCTCTCAGATCTGAGGAGGAGTTTGTGTGCCAAAAATCTGGTCTACTCAGTCACTTGTGCCAACTGGTTCAGTAAGAGGTAGATTGCTTCTATAAGGCTTTCCTAGACTTTACATGAACACCATCATGGCTGCAATGTTACTGTTGTTCAGAGAGGGAATACGTGAGAGTAGTTCCGCTGTGTGTGTACTTTGGAGATATCTGCCATGGGATGAGTCACATCTTAACAGTGACTTTCTCTCTCTTGACTGTGAAACAAACTTTAAACAAGCGGCTCATAGGCGGGCTTTTAAATTACAGATGTCTACATTGGGGCAGATAAATCCAATCATGATCTTTAGTGTAAAGAGGTTTGGTTAACAGATGAAAATCATCTGCAGAGCTCTAGCAGAGACCCAAGGGAACCTATCCTTAGGCCACAAGTACAAGTTAAGAATAGATGTTCTGTGCTGAAATGGCAGTGCAGTCATACTTGCACATACACAAAGAATGATTGAGATCTAATAACAATTGTAACTGACCAATGAAGATAGCATTGATGGACTCCAAAGAAAAAAAAAAAACTGGGAAATTTATGAGTCCAGTCAACTTGGAAGGAAATCAAAGAGAATTAGTTTATTATTATTATAATCTTATTTTTCTGTCAAGCTAACTATTGCAAAAGGCTGTTTACACTATTTGTGATTATTTCCTCAAATAACACCCCCCCTCAAAAAAAAAAAATCTGTTGTGTTACAATTACATTGCGAGTTACAACTACAAGTTGAAAATACATGTGTAGTGATTTTATTTGTTGGGTGGTTTTCATACAATCTCTTTTCATCTGATAAACATGTTTCTCTAGTCAAGGTAAGTACAGAATCTCGACACAAACCTTAACCCTTTGTTGTGATTCTCGTATAGAATTCAAAACATACTAAGGATAAAGCAGATAAAATAGGTATAAAAATGTCACTTCATCTTAAGAATACTGTTTGCTTTCAATTTGTTGATATCTGAAAATAGCAAAGTCTTCAATACACATGATGAATATATATTCAAATTATTCAGAACAAAATAATTGAGTATTTGCTGACATTTAATTCTGTCAAGTTGTCACCATTAGGCAAAATAATTTTCGACATAATTTTCTACACCAGTCTGCCTACTGGGGGTTTTTTTGTTTCCTTTTTTAATGTTAATCAAGTACCCTGATTTTAAATATTTCAGTTAGTAGTGGAGCATATATGTCTTTGTCGTTTAAAATATTGGAGAGCTTCCATGTTTGGTTTACCTAATCTGAAAGAGAAACTACAGCCGCTTCCTTTTTCTGAAAAGTGTACAACTTTGGAGGGGCATGAGGGAAGGGAAGAGGAAGCTGGGCTTACTACAGGGGTGGGAAGAGTTTAGGACACTTCATGTGAAGGAGCAGTATTAAGCCATGATGTTAAGAAACTGAAAAACTGTGAGCACACCTTTTTCTGCAGCATGCCAGACAATTCCCAGCATACTCCATTTCTTCTGCTTAGCATTTTGCCTGATATGATATGGTGGATGAGGCTGTAGGTTATGATGGCATGACTACAAGAAAACAAGAATTGCTTTTTATGCCAAAAATTCTGCATTCTAACAACGGGAACTTAACTGCAACATCTTTCTGTGGTGACTTTTTAGAGCCTAAAATCCTCTGGGACTTGTCTGTTTTGGGGAAGTACTCCTTTAACCTGGTGTACAGTGTTGAAGTTGGGATATAAGAAGATCATCTTATCTTCATTGAATAAACAAAGTTGGTTTGCTTTCTTAAACACTAGAAATTCATTACATGTCTGTAACAAAAATGGTCTAAAAAGTTACTTTATACTTTGTCAAAGCTTGGAGTTTTGGTTTTTTGAAATTATATATATCAAGTCCAGCTTATGAACCAGACGAAGAGGAAGTTCTTTGGAAATACTTGACATTAACATGGGTGTATGACACTAAACCAGACTGAATCACGAGACCTATTTTAACTACAAATGTCTCCGTTCTGGGTTTATTGGACATATGCAAATAGGTATCTCTTCCTCACTAGATGAAACTTCTTCAAAATTTGTTAGAAATGAGCACAGTGTTTAAAGCCTTTTATACTTCCATCTAATAGCTGCATAACTAGAACAGTAAATCAAGGGAGGGAAGAAAGGGAGTGGCACTGAAATCCTAACAGATGTGTAGGTAACAAGGTGGATTGCTAGCGTGCGCTTGCTGCTCTTCACAGCTGAGTCTGTCCTTCCATCTGCTTATACTTGTGAAGAACTGCAGTCTTACACGATTGCTCTGAGCAATTACTAGTCCACAGTAAGTTTCTTGGCAACTATATGTAGAAGATATACTTCTCTTCTGCTACTCCCACACAGTTCTGTCTTGTTCCCTCACCAGGTGTCTTTCATTTTAGATTTTACTGTGAACTTCATATTGTCAGACTTCTTCCTGTTCTGTGAGCACAGAAGTCCGCACATTTGAGTTACACAACGAGTTTCTGTCTAGGACAGAACAAGGAGGGGCCAAGACACTGGTCTGGTGTTCGGGAGTGGCAAGGAGAGAGAAGACAGCCCACTGCAGCTGATGCGTTGGCTATAGACCAGGCACGCTACTCCAGTGAGCTCAGTAAAGCTAGGAAGGCAGGTAGGAGCCACGTGTAGAAGTCTCACACGCAGTGCTAAGTGCCATTCTCCATTTTAGCAGTGTTCATAAACTTTTAGCCTTATAAAGTCTTTTCTCCAGGTTAAATGCTCTGGAATGACAAGCTCTCTACAGCTACCTGAAAGGTTGTAGCAAGGTGGGTGTCAGTCTCTTTTCCCAAATTGGACGAGAGGAAATGGCCTCAAGTTGCACCAGGTCAGGTTTAGATTGGATATTAGAAAAAATTTCTTCACTGAAAGGGTTACCAAGCATTGGAACAGGCTGCCCAGGGAAGTGGTGGAGTCGCCACCCCTGGAGGTATTTAAAAGACGTGTAGATGTGGTGCTGAGGGACATGGTTTAGTGGTGGACTTAGCAGTGTTAGGTTTATATTTGACTTGATGATCTTAAGGGTCTTTTCCAACCTAAATGATTCTATGATTCTATGACTAGCTGTCTCTTAGAAGAATATGAGAATGCTTTTACTGATGCAGCTACTAGTTGGTACTTGCAGTACACTTTCCCTTCTGAGACAAACAAGTCCCAAAGTACTGACACTAAAGGCATGCTGCTGCTATCTCTTTGCTGTATTTTCTATCTTGAGTTGATAAAAGAATGATTCTGTTTGTGGTTAATGTGTTCAGGCACGTGTCAAAATTTGTCATACATTCAGGGAAATGTAGATTTTCCTATCACCACTTGCTGTGTTTTGTTCTTGTGACTTTTTGAACCTGTTCAAGGTTTAGGATGTGCTGAAAACATTAGACCTTAACAAAGGACTGGAGGTGATAAGAGTGGGCAGAGCTCAGTAGCTGGGAGGGACATTTGGCAGAAGCAAGGGAATGGTGGTGTGATGCTGGACAAAGTATTCTGAGCTGGAGCGCTCTTTCCCTGCTTGGTTACACCTGTGCAACCAGTAATGCAAAATCCCTGGGACCAAAGAGGGGGCCTGGCTCCATAGCCTAAAGATTTGAGGTGGGAGGAAGGAAGATAATTTGTAGGTTGTGGTGCTGCTTGGGCATTTTGCGTCTAAGAAATCATCAGA
This sequence comes from Chionis minor, assembly GCA_013398295.1. Taxonomy (NCBI): domain Eukaryota; kingdom Metazoa; phylum Chordata; class Aves; order Charadriiformes; family Chionidae; genus Chionis; species Chionis minor. The sequence continues at coordinate 506,909 of VZSF01004620.1, forward strand.
TTAAATGTATACGTAATATTTGCAACCTGGTCCAGTAATTCTTGCTCCCAAAAAAGCGACCTTCCTTGTAGCCCTATAAGCTAGGTTTTCTTGAGTAAGGAGCCTATCTACATAACTCTCTTGGGACCAGGTGGTTAGCTTCTGAAGGATCTTCTTGCTAGGTAGGTATCTCAAGTACTACATACCAAAAGGAGACAAATTGCAGAAATGATACAAATTTTCCTCCACTTGTTCTTTGGCAGTTATATTTCTATCTTAGTTTCCAGTTGATGTGCACAAGTTTTGGTCATGGGCTTACAGTCATCTGGAACTGTTTCACTAGAGCTGAGGAAAGAATTTCTGAGGTCATGAAAATGCTTCTGTTCCAGGGCCCTGTCATTCCTGGAGTCTGGTCAGGACCTTTCTTTGAATACAGGATTTTTCTTAGAGGCAGCCTTCACTATGATGCCACAGATTATGGCCGCCTTCTCTTCCCATCCCATTTACCTCCTTTCTCATAGCACAAAAAGACTGAGGGGGTTAGGGTAGTTTAAAACCATTCTTTCTCATTTTAGACAGGTAGCCTGTGTTTGGTGTTACATCCAATCCTCAGAGCAGTCACAAAATGAAAGCAGAATAAAATGAAAATCAGTGTTTCCCAAAGCAGAATGTATTTTTGCTAGAAGTCTCGTTATCTTACTGGATATTAATCAATAACCTTGTAAATAATCTGAAAAATCGGCCCCTCCCGAAGAATGTTGCATTTTCCTGTACTGTCTCCCTTTGTAGATGCAGCAATGCATTTAGTATGTTTATACAAATGTCAATGAGATAAAATAAATATCCCCAAATAAATAGCCCAGATTTTGAGTTTCTACATTGCTTCTAGCATAATTGCGTTGTTTGGGTATGTTTACGGATTTCTTTGGGTTCATATCTCTTCCTGTTCATTTCACTCAGTTGTCATGGCATAATTCTTGTGGCATAACAGACAGTAAATAGTCACAAGTACTAAGATGTGGCATAAAGCAGAATGGCGGACTCGGAATTTGTGCAAGAACTTTGGCCTTCCTGCTCAACCACTTTGGGCTCAAGTGCTAGAGCTTTGTAATGGGATTTAAAGTGATGGTTGAATGATGACTGTAGATCATTTATGGGACATGGGGATTTCTGTTGCTCCTCCCGAATCTGAAATTAAATCAAACCCCAAGGCAAGCATGAGTGTGACACAGGGAATGTGGGTTTTTTTCTTATAGGTGGGAGAAACGCATCACAAATACTTTTTCAATATCACAGTTTTTAATGAACTGGTTTTTGAAACTTTTTTTTCTCCTCGAAGGTAGATGTGATCCGTTTGGAATAAGTCTGTGCATACTGTTAGATTTAACTTGAAATCAGATGTTTTGTGTTTATTTTTACTAAAAGGAGAGATTTGGGTAGTGAGGGTGGTAACCTTAAGGGGGCTGGTTTTTTGAGGAGTGTTTACAATGCTTCAATATCCTCAAGGGCTGCCTTAATCTCCTTGGGTCAGCATGCAGGGTACCCTGACTAGAAATGAAAATTTTGTTTGAATTTTGACCTGTTTGAGAAAGGGTTGCTTGGTTTGGGCTCAGATTCTGAAACAAACAAAAAAATCCCAAGCAGCTTTCTGAGTCACAGGCAATGCAGTACACAGATTTAGAAAAATAATAGTCTGTAGCTGTGAGGAAGTTGGAGGTAAAGAAATCCCCTAGTCTTTCTCTGATTCTTGACTGAGAACTCTGGGTAAATGCAATAAAAAGTGCTTTAAAAAACTGAAAGAGCAACTGCTATCTGCAGCTAAATACAAAGTAAATTTTGTATATTTAAGTTTTTTTGTTTGGTTTTATTGTTGGGGATTTTTTTAACTTTTTGTTTGTTTGTTTCAGGTTTCTGGAATTTGCTACACTAGCAGCATATTAAAAGTTCATCGAATTCTTTGTGTACCCAGCTGGGTAGCAAAGATATTTTCTTGGACTCTTGAACCAATTTTCTCATCTGCGGAACCAACAAATGAAGTTCGAGTGGGAATGGGAGCAACAGTTGACATACAGAGGCAGCAGAGAATGGAGTTATTGGATCGTCAAATCATGATGTCTCAGGTTGCCCAAATGAGGCGGCAAAGGCAGCAGCAGGTATTGATATATGTTCTGTAAGGATTATATTAAGTTACGGGAAAATTACATTTTTGATTCATACATGTTTTGTGGTTCCTGTTTCTTAAAATAATGCATTTCTTTTTTCTTCTCCATCAATCTTTCATACACTGTTATGCTGCTACGTTTAAGTGTTTTATATAGCATTGTATCTTAAAACTGCTTCACAAGATGTAAGCAGAATATCAGAAAATCCTGTTAGGATATCAGTACTTCTGGCATCCTTTCACCAAACATGAGGCTCAAAGGTAAAGTGGTTGCCTGTCGGTGGTCCTCAGTAAGCGCCATTACAGAAAGTTGGGAAGTCAAAATGCTGCTGACTCTTCTGAGTGTTTATATTGTTAGCATCCTTTTCAGAGAGGTTGAAAATTGTCTGTGTAACTCCTTTGTTTGTAGATGTACTTTGAATAAGGCTTTGTTTCTTTTAAGGAAGGGCAAAAATGGAAATCTCTAACTTTCTTACAGAAGTCAGCCCCAGGGACTTTCTGTTTGGAATAGCAGAGCCTGTTTATTTTCTCTGTTTTAGTTAAACCAGCAAATGCAGATGTTCACATACTTCACGTTGTAGGGTGTCTCAATTCACTTTTTCCAGTATCTTAGATGTATGTGTTACTACTCTGTCAAACCTAGCCGACAACACAGGCCTTGCATATCTCTGTGTGAACATATATTGCTTATAATTTAATTATAGCCTACCAATTTGATGTCTTTACTGAGTTTCCTCTGGCTGAAACACAGCTCTGTACTGATACACAAGTTCTCATTGCCTTCGAGGTAGTGTAGTGCAAGTAGGTATAGCTACGTTACCATTAATGTGTTGCCAGAATTAGAGGTGTGAGAGCATAAAGCTTTGGCCAACAACTGGAGTATGAATAGTTGTTTCCAGTCCCTGATAATGCAATTCTGTTTTCCTTGATTTCTTAATATTTCGGTCTGATGAAATCGTTCCTCAGGTAGAAGATCCTACTCTCCTCTTCTCTGTTCTCATTGGAACATTTATCAGTTTTAACGTAAGAACTGAGCTAGCAATTACTCAATTCTTGAATGTTGCCGTTGTAATAGAAAATGAATTGAAAGTGTCTATTAGGCTATAAGCTGTTGGGAAAAGTGTAGCCAACTTTCTTCGCATAGGAGGAAGAAGCCATTTCCAGTTACGAAGGGCAATATTTATAATACACCTTTAATTGCAAAAAGTGGTAAATAAGTTCAGAACGGTAAATAATAAAAGAAGAGCTGATGACATTTTCTTCTCATCTTCTTTACTTAGGCTATGAACAATGAAAGTGGAAAAACATCTTTTCATATTTGACTTCAAATAGAGTTCTTTAAAAAGGCGAAGGGGTTTAGGTAAAATAAATGAACATAGTTTGAACATCAGTAAGATGCTTCTGGTTACAAGTTGCTGAAACGCTTTCAAGTTACATTCAAGTTTGTCCTTTGACTCGAGCGCAGCATTTAGTTAGTGCTAATCTGTGAAACCAGTGACAGGAAGGCGATGGAATCAATGTATGAACAATTCAGAGAGGCCCTTCAGAAAAGATGCGTCGTAAAAGCTTTTGACCAGCCTTTTTTTCTAATGACTCACAAAGTCTACTGACCATCAACTAAATCATAAAAAGCATCATTCACAAATGTTGAAATACAGTGGTAAAAGTGAAAAGCAGACTGATTTCAATCTCGCTATTTTAAAAATTGAAAACAGTTTTCTGGGTTTTTGCTATTGCGCCATTGTTTTGCCTTTAGAGGCTTGGAAAGGTATAATTTGAAGACAGTGCAGTTGAACACATCACGTTACTGAATTTAGATGATAATTTATCTGTTGGAGTGAAGTGGGTAAAGAATGCAGATCAGTTTCTTAGGGATGGGGTTTTTTGTGAAACTGAAAATAATAAAAGCTTTGAAGTGTGTATCAGTCATCAAATATGGGTTTGAATTATATTCTAGGAGAATGTTGTGCAGATTTCTGGATACCTAATATGTTGCCCGTAAGTAATGTGCCATAGCTGAGACAAATTCATATTTTCTCTCCTGCTTTTGTTTGATGAGGGAAATGAACTTAAACTTCTCTCTGTGTGTTGTAGTGCATCAATTTTTAATGTGTTTAGTTGTCCCTTGAGAAGGTGCTCTGCTCATTCCTCCTTTACTCTTCAGCTCATTGTGTAAGAAAACAGACAATGCAGTTTCCCTGCATGTTGGTAGCATACAAAAGGAGAACACACGAACATGATAGGTGGTTTTAACAGTGCTCCCTTGCCTGCACAATGTGGGAAACTTCTGGCCCTAAGGAGGCCCCTTTCTTAAATAGATGCTTTTAATAGTAAGCTTATTCTTCAAGGCTTTGCAAGAAATTCTGAAGAATGTGAGCCTGATAAGTTAAGCAAGCTAACTCAAAAAGAGTGAAAGTTTTTTAAAAATTTTAAAAAGACTGGGGAAAGTAACTGCAGGAAAAAAATTTTCCTTAGTTGTTTTTACTGTAATAAAACAGTACTTGGATACTGTAATATCCAAGATACTGGAATATAAATAATTTTGTCTCTTTTATTTTTCTGCTGTTCACTGAGCTCTTTTATCTGCAGCAGAATCAACTTTGGATGCTTTCTACAAAAAAAAAAAAAAAAAAGCCAATCAGAACTCAAAACCCAGCTTCCCCAGAATTTCTTTGCTGACAACTCTTTCAGCTTTACCTTTCCCAGTCTTTCTCTAGCTGAAATGTTCTGGTCTGGAGCAGCCCGAAGCACAGAGCTGTGCATGTGAGCGCTGGGTTCTCAAACACTCATAATTTCGAGGAGCAGGTTGAGTATGCGATAGAACTTGAACATAAACCAGCAACTTCATTACTTGACATACCTCATTTTAGCCCTGAAATGTTCAGTGGTACTGTGTCTGAATATGTTGTTAGAAACCGAAAAAATTGTCTTACGTTGCTAGTTTCTCAGGGGTGTGTGGTTGCATGGTGACTGATTTTTGTCTTGGTTTTCAGTTGCTGTGGATACAGCCCTTAAACAGATGGTGGTGTGCATATTGAAAACTTTCTGTTCTTTTTTTTATTCCACGGATAATCCTTAGAAATAATGAACTTATCACAAATGGAGGATTACTGAGCTTCAACTCCATGCACCTTTTGAGGCAGTAGAATAAAATGCATGCCATACGTATTCATTCCCTCAAAAAATACCAGCTTGCTGTTTTATTACTGCTTTTAAAACTTCCATTTCTCAATTCTTTTCTTTCTGACTCTTCTGTCTGTCCTCCTTTCTAATTTAAATATTTCATCTTATTTTTCTTTTTTTTCCATTAATCTCTTCTCTTCTTCCCCTTCATATCACTTTTCCAATTTCATTCCCCACTGTGCTATGTTCCTCCCGTGTTTTCATCATCTCTTCTTCATCTCCTTTGTTTCCCATGCTTTGTGTTTGCTCCTGTAAAAGTCCTTCCTCGCTCTGGGGGAAGTCCTCTCCCATCGTGTCTCACCACCAGTAATCTGATGCATCATGAAGCTTATAGGATTTTAGGGATAGGTGCCTCTTGCCTTTCTGTTGTTCAGACAACATATAGTTGAGGTCTTTGGGTACTATTTTGTCCTTTCACTATAATATTAGTGACCATTTTTGGTCTTCCTCTCCTGATTTTTTAATTTCACGATCTCTTTCATTTCCCAGCATTTTGCTAAAATTTATCTTTCTGTAATCCAAATGAAAGCCCTGGTGGGAAAAGGGAAGCAACTGATGCATCTGTGCACCAGTGTGGTAGAAAGGAGTCAACTTGACTTTCACTTCCTATTGAGAAACTTGGAGGGAGACTGATAACCAAATTGCATATGAAGGAGGGGCTTGTATTATTGACAACACTGTTGTCACTAGAGACAGATACGTGGAAGGTGGTGAAAAGTTGCAGAAAAGGTGGTCAGCGCCTTCTGTTGGCCACTTCTCCTTTGAGCACTCATTCCTGTGCCCATTCGAGTGGTCGGTGTAGGAACCTCAGTCCCTTCATCTGTAAAAAATGCTTTATTTATCCACAGAGCATTACTCCTTCATTCATGCTGAGCATGTTAAAGACATTATATTGCCTGCTTCTTTGTTTCTGTTAAATTTTTTGGCTCAGAAAAGAACTTCCCCAGGTTGCTTCAGACTGTGTGATAAGCCTACAGCCATATATGAAAATCTTCACTTTGTTACCTCTTTTCTGTCCCATCTTCTACTTTAAGCTTATTTTTTTCTTTTTCCCTCCTGTCTTTTCATTCTTCTGTGCCAGCTGCCATTACTTTTCAGTGAGGCCAGACTCTCTTTTGATTCATATCACCTGGTATCTCTATATGAGATTCTTCTACTTGCAAAGACCAGACTTCTGTAACAATGTGACTTCCTCTAATTGTTCGTTCATTAGACATCTTTCTCCTGGGACACTGGAGAGATTCTCTGTGAGTAGGCACACTGCGTGTCTTTATTGTTATGGGGAGTCTCATATCCTGAGAAACGTGCACGTTTCACATTTTGTCAACTAAGGACTGTGAGGCTAGATTGCTGATTTACCTTCTGGTTATATCTAAGTGGTAAACCCCTGACCTTGGGGAAAAAAAATAATGGGAGTTAAGACTTTCCTGGCACAAGAATTCCTCCTCAGGAATGTTGTCCTCATTCACGATGGTAGAAGAAAAAAATCCCTCAGTGAATATACTCCCAGACAGTCCATTTCTGCCTTCTCAAAGAAGTTTAAGAACCAGACTTCAACATATTCTGTAGCTCTCCCACTGGCACTGAGAGATGCCACTTTGGCGAAGTCTTCTTGAATAGTTTCAGAAGTTTGAGTAGCAACAACTCCTTCAAACAGATGTTGTGAACCCTGAAGACCTTCTGCAACCTTTATCCATTGCCAGGTCCATATAATCTCTTGCTGTCATAGCCAGGATTTAGGATGGAAGCAACTTATTCATATTGTTCCACATGGGTGCGTATTATTGTCAGGAAGGAATCTACCAGATTGCTTTACCTGAATAAACAACTGAGATTTTCAGTCAAGTGTTACGCAAAGTCTTTTTCTCTAATTAGGTTTCCATTCCAACTAGTCTGTGTTACCTAAGGCTACTTTGGGACTTAGTGATATAAATGAATATAAACAGCCCTTAGCAACCTTGCCATGAACTTCAAAGACAACTATATGTAGGGTACAAATAGGATAAAAAAGTTCTTAGACTCCTGAGATGTGTGCACACAAGAGTTGACATCATGTTTTTGAAGAATTCTCTTAACTTGTGATTTATGGGTTTATTTCAGCCCATGAATGAAATACGTATGCTGCAGCAATAATCATTGTGGCGAAATTAGACTCAGTATTCCTTCATTTTTTCCCATGTTGATGTACATGTGTGGACACACCCCAAGCCTTTTTCTGAAATCACAGAATCTTCCATTTTTGTACAAAAAACAGTATCTTCTCCTTCAGGCCTCAGGGAGTCTTTAACTCATCCTTTGCTTTTTGACACTCTTCTGCCATTTTCCTATCTTGATTATTCTCTGTAATTGTTTAATAATGTTTTCTTTGTGTTGAGAATAAGCCTGTTGGGTTTTTTTTCAAAAGGGGAGCCTAATCTTAGATGTTGTTGAGTACTGCTGATGTTGGTGTGTGTGAACTCTGGTTTTTTACTGTTTCATTTCAGTAGCATATTTGCAGCAGTTGATAACCCACTGCTATTTAGATATTTCTGTTTTCTTTTTCCAAATAGCTTTTTTCATGGATTCCAGGTATGAAACTAAAAATGTTGAATTTCTAGGGTGCTGGTCCAGGTAATAAGCAGTTTATGACTTTTTTTTTTTCCCACAGACCACTTTATTTTTTCTGTCTTTTTCATGGAAATTGGCAGCTCCACAAGCGGACAGACACTAGTAGTATTACTAGGATAAACTGAATATATCTCATTAACAGCCAGTTGTCACAGTCACAGGCTAACAGTCTCTGACTCCTACTCCTTGGTAGCATCCCGCTCACGCATTTTTTTCTTGGGCTGGAATTATGAAATTCTCTTTCTGTCTGACTGGCCTTTTGAGCCTTTGAATTTGGTTTAATACCTGCAATCAATTTCCCTAGAGAAGCAGTGGTTGATACAGTGGTTGGACAACTTCCTGAAGCAAAATACTGTTTTATTTTAGAGCAAATACTTTTTTGAGAAACAGAATATGTTTATTCTCCCATGTGTTTGTTCTATATTCTCTTCCTTTGACAATTTAACTTGAGGTAGTTCCCTATAAAAAAGCTTCTGGAGTACAAATCTCCCCAGATATTTCCAGAGTATTTAATTCTCTGTTGCCTGATCAATTCCTTTTTACAAAAAGGAAATTTTATTTTCTTCTTAGCTGTACCTGTTCGTTTGTTTCTAGCTTTGAACATGGGGGAAATAAGACATCCAGTTTTGGGTGTTGCTTAGTTATTGGATTCCAGGGCTTCTGTTGTCCTTCCAGTCTGCACTGAGAGAGTCTTGATGGCAGGCCATTTCTTCTTCCTAGTGTCATTTTCTGTAGCATGTAGTAACCAAGAAGCATGTAGTTCAGATAGTAAGTGGTCCATCTTAGTATTCAGGTTTTGTGATTAGAACTCTGGTATTAGCACATCACAATTGCAGGCCGGTTTCACCAATCGTTGCTTAATGCACTGTCTTCAGAGGCACAATAGGTACGAAAGTTTCACAGAACAGTGTTGCATGACACCTTGTACATTGGCTTTGGGATGTCCACAAATGAATCCCCTCCTATTTGCAGTCTAAGACAGAACTTGAATCTTCACATCCCCAAATGAGATGCTATCTTTTTTTTTTCACTACATCATCATAGACTAGGCTTTATATACTCAAGTATTTGTTTATGCTAGGAAGCTGGAGAATGTGGATTTGAGTTTTCTTTGTGCCCAGTGTTTGTTATCTCAGCTTGTCAAATCAAAACAATTTTGGAACTCTGATTTCTCACTTTTGTTTCCGCCTCTACTTATTTTTCTTTGAAAAGGTTTGTGCACAGGAGGTGAATGAAGGATTATCTGTCTAATCATCATGCTTTAATAACAGTCCACTGTCACCAGTCAACATCCAAAGAGCCATGCAGTAAGGGTTAGAACTGTCTCTCTTTTGTGTAAAATGTCTAAAATGGAGCTAACGTTATTTCAAGTACAGCCTCCTTGTTCATGCTGGTGGACCTGCCTTCAGCATTTGACACACAGGACCCCCGCAGCCGATTATCTCACTCAGCAAATGTTGAATGCCCAGCGTGAAAACAGCTCCAAATCATGTAATTCCTTTAAAATTCAGGTGGTGATTACGATAGACAGCTTCACCTCTCAAAAGGCACTCACTTATAAAGATTAATTTTTAATAATGGGAATTACTTTTCAATATATACCTGAGATTTCTGTGGGGAAAAACTGGCAAGCCCCATTGCCAGCAGCATGACATTGATGTGTGTTTTCAGCTGATGTAGCCATGACCATATCTGTGATGTCACAGCACCGGTGAGAGCCCGGTTTGGATGAAGAGCAAGAGTGAAGCTGGGAAGTTTGGAAAAGCTTTGAAAAGGTGGTTGAAGACCTGCCTGTACTGCCTAGGGAAGATCCAAATCCCCATTTATTAGTGCTAACAAAGTCTGAGAATCCTAATCCGCGCTTCCCCAATGTTAGACAAATGAGTACGATCAGTTCTCAAAAATTCATTTCTCAACTTCTGCTTGATACAAAATATTTTCTTTCTTCTTGGTATAGTGATCCATCACGGCAGTACTGAAAAGTGAATGTTACTGTGAGGCACAGTTTGGTACAGAATAGGTATTTACCCTTACTGTAACAGGCTAAACGCAGGGTAGTCCAACTTTTTTGGTGTTCTGAGCCAACCACCAGTTTTTGGGAGCACCTTCACAGCTCCTTGCTTGCAGCCAGCCAGTCGTGCGTCTGAGTCAACTAATGGCACCCCTTCCAGTCAGTGTGTGACAGGCAGTGGTCTACAAGGCCAAGTGCTTGGGTGTGCACAAGTGTGTGAGGAAGCGTTCACGACTCTCTGCACCTCCCTTGAATGCAGTAGCAAGAAGCAGCCATACCCACCTCATCTCCAAGGGGCAGATACTGCCTGCCCGTTGGCACTTCTGGCTTCTGCTGCTAAGAAAGCATCAGGCCTGTGCTGAAATCCCTTCCGTTGTCTCTCAGGCAGCTTCAGAGGCCAAATTAAGGTGTTCCTCCTAGATTTCAAAGGAAATAGCTGATCAGGCTTCAGAAAAGACCACATGTGGATTTCTGAACTTCTGTGACGCATGAGCTCCTCTGGGACAATGCAGGCATCAAAGTTCAGGATGCAGCAACTAAGAGTTGGAGACGGAGCCTCTTGGCTAGAGAGGCTAGTCTGTAGGATAAATTTCTAGAGGAAATTGGAGTATCATTAGAAATTGCTGGAGTGCTTTCCCTGGTGAAAAATTCTTTCCATCATTAAGAATGATGCTCACAATACTAATACTGTTAGATTTCTACCCCCTTTCAAAAGAAGGAAGTTATTAAAGTTTTTTTAAAAAAAAAAAAAAAGCCCAACCAAAAAACCAGAAGAGTTTTGTCCTTACAGAAAAGAGGCAGGCTAGACATTGGAATAAGTCTACTGGAAATTTCACCATTGTCATTAATCTTTCTTATGCAGTGTTCAGGGCAGCAGGTATCATTGTGTCATTCATGGCTATGCTTTTTCTTTGTTTATAACCTCAGTGTGTGTACTTTGGAGTCAATAATTTGTAGAAAAAAATACATCGGAAAAGCAAATAAGTGTTTCGTGCTTTCAGTACATTTTTAAAAATTAAGCTTTATATGAAAGAAGTAAGACAATATTTGTCTATACCAAGTATGCAGAGAAGCAGACTTTAAAAATGTTACTTTAAAAGATGAAATGCAAAGCAATTTCCTTTTTTTTTTTTTCTTTCTCTGCGGTTGTTATGTTGAGAAAAGGTGAACAGGACAGATATCAGGAGGTGCTTCCTGTTTGTGCAAACAGATGGCGAGTTGGCATTAACCATATATGTGAGATAACATTATCAAAATATCTTAACCACATGCATCACTTTCCAGAGGACTTTCATGAAGCATTTTCTTTCATTTCTTTTTAAATTAATCTAATCAAAATATGTGCGGATGAGATAGCTACTTAACTGGATATTTGTTAATTGTCCATAATACAACATTTTTAATTGTCAAGCTTCGGATAAGAAGTGCTTTTACAAAATATGCCATGGAGTGGGCACGTATATGGGAAATGGGTAGAGCTGCCTTTTCAAAAAGAGAGGAAGGAGATTACATGAAAAGAAATGGCATAACTGGGGCTTTAGCAAGCTGTACGATCCTCTGACAGCATTTGCTAGCTTTAGACTGGTATGAATATCTCTTCCTTATTCTGTAGGAAAGGAGGATACTCCTTTCCTTGTAAACAGCATTGTCCCAGACACCATAAAAAAACAACAATCAACAACCGAAAATAAAAAAAGACATCAAGGATGTGACCTCATAAGGCACAACTTCAGTACGTAAAGCCCTGGCAGCTATCCAAGAATAAGTCATCAATATGGCATTTCCTTACAATCTTTTCGGCAATGAAGAGCTGCCATTTTCCCATTCCTTTAATCCAGTCCTTTCTTAAATCTCATTCTCTGGTCGTCTGAACTTGTGACTAGTTTGTTGTCTTTCTGTAACAGAAGTTTGAACATCACCAGTGTTCTCCTGGTCCACTTCTAGTAGTGATTTATCAGAGAACAATAAAACGGGCTCCTTGTTACGCCTATGAGGCAGTAACAAAGAATTTACAATCAACCAATTCACCCAGTCGCTGCACTGCTAAAACCAAAGGAAACTAAATTTTTCTTTCGTTAAAAAATTACAAATTTAGGAGTAAAGGAGGGGGAAAGGCTTCTAGGCCTTTTTCAGGTATGTCCATCACCCTTCTAGTCAACTAATGAATGAAGCAGTCTTTTTGTCAAGTGTTTTTCCCCGATGATGTGTGGAAGACTATGTTGCAGACAGAAATAAGGGCCCAGTCACCAATTTCTACAAAGTATTTTTCTGAATGATAGTCTGTAGATTGAATTTTTCAGGGCTCGTCTCTCGTAACGCAGCAGTTAGGACTTCTGAAACAGAGTTTCTGATTAACGCCATGAAAACAAGTCCGACAGCTGGCAAGGGAGACTTGTTCTTCATAGAATCCTACTGCAGGGACTGGGACCAGTGCATGCAAGTTGATGGGAACCTTCTGCCCCTTGACTCCAGTGAGCTTGGTGCTGTTTTCACACCGTAAGCAGAGAATGCCTCCTCGAGCCTATCAACCTGAAGCACAAACAAAGCAATGCAGAAATTAAATGTATTTTTTAAAAATATTCCTTTTGCTATAGTTAATCTTCCAGCATTCACACAATTGGTCATGGAAAATTTGAACTAAGAAGCAGACGTGATCAAGAAACCTTAACTTTGCATAGGTAACGGGACAAGTGGCTACTGTCCAGAGCACTGAATGGGGGGAGGAGCTGGTTTATGTCATGTTCCCGAGTGCTCCAGCAGGCTGGCTGTGCTGAGGGCCAGCTCTGGTACAGTGCAGCTCTTCAGCCTTGGAGCACACTTGTGTGAGAAAGGCTGTGGTTAGAAATACCTGTGAGAAGCCTCGTTGGGGCCTCGCTCGCTTTGACTGGGAGTTGCTTTTGCAAGTTCAGGTCCTTGCCCTTGGTCCTTACTGAATTTCCTTGTGGATACAGGTATCTCCCTCCCTGGTCCTGACCCACTGACTTGACTTCCAGTCTTGATCTTACACCTGCCTCATGACTGGATTTGCTTGGTGATCTGGACTTCGGGCTGACTGTGCTTACTGTCAGTGGACCTGCCCTTCTCACTTGGATCCTGTGGAAACAGATGGCATTTCAGTGAGGCCACTGCCTCTGCTTGCCCTGTTGTCACTCTTGGCTCTCAGCTCTGCATTTGCTGCTCCCTGACACCTAAGAATCAGGACCAAGAAAGTCACCTGAGAGAATCTTGGTGCAAGGTAGCCTGACCTTGTCAGTTGTTAAAACTGGCTCTGAACATCAGAGGTTTAATGCATCCTCCTTACCTACTCCTGAGTCATGTTAAATCTCAGCCCCCAAACCACTTAGTATTAAACTTAATTCTTTTTATAACAAACCACCAAAACAGAATCGCAGGAGGACTGCCTCAATTTCATTTAATGGATTAGACTGGCAGACACTTGTCACTGAAGGTGCTTTGCAGGAAAGGAGCTTATGTACTGGACCCTTAATCATCCTCACTGCTTATTGGCTCCTTTTCTGCCTCTGTTTCAGACCACTCCAGAGAGCTCTGTTACCTGAGACAAGGCTCCTGTGGAGGCCAAGGAGATGGTTATGAGCTCATCTGTGCTGTTGGGTGCCGGTCCCAGGGTTGAAGTCTATTCTAAAATACATAAATAATTGTTTGCTGATTCCCCAGTAGGGGCTCTGAGATGGTTTAGAAGCATCACTTAAAGAAATTCATCAGTTCAGATATCTTCATGTGAAATCTTCCTGACTTCTCACGGCGTGTGTTAGCACAGTCAAAAACCACTGTAATACAGACTTCATCATAAAATTGTGAAGGGGAGGTCTGCAAAATAATTTCCATGAGGCAAGGCAGAGTATTGGTCTGGAAATCTCCTTCTGCACAATTTTTAACTGAAATTTGCAATGTTTACTTAATTTAAGAGGCTTTTTGGTGTTAGCTTTGGGTCAAATTAAAATTCAGAAGTTAAAATTATTTCTACTGTGATAGCTAAAATTTTCTGAAAGTCTTTACACAGTCACCATCCACACTGGAAATCCATGGCCTTGGTCTCCATCTTCTGTGGATCCGAGACATTAGCTACACTTCGTAATTTTTCCTTACCTTTCCTCTATGAGATGGGCCCCAGTACCAGTCCCATACTTCCCTGCAGTCCCTCTGCTTTTTTGAGCCTGACTTTGTGCGTGTCCATCATGTAATTAGAGGCAAGTCTGCAAGGGGAAACAATTTTCTTGCAGTCAAGGTAAAGAAGCCTAATGTGTCTGCTTTGGGTGCAGTTTGTGAAGTAATACACAGATGAGAAGTGAACCATAATGTCAGGATTAATCTTAAACATCAGTGTTCACATACCATTAAGGGTTTCAGCCTTTAATACTTATTGTTGTTGTATGTTGGATATTCTTACCTCATTCATATAGTTAAGAACTGATGGCTTACATCTGTCACAGTTTTCAAAGGTAATTGAAATATTCTGAGGGCATCTGAAAAAGATCTTTTCACAACTATTTTTATCTAATTTGTCTGTTATTTCTGGCAAAGAGTTAGTCTTTTACATGAAACTTCTGAAATGCATCAGTCAGTATCTATAGTTTGTCAAGATACCTGCTGTAAACCTTCAAAACAAAACAGTTAAATTAGTAAAGAATCTGCATTTTTTTTTCTACTGCAAGTAATGAATTATATGTGCATTAATTTAAAATGCATTGTAAGTTTAGGGTAAGGAGGTAGACAAATGTCTTTGTAATGGCACAGGACAGAGAAGTTGCAAAACCAAACTGGAATAGGCAGCTCGGTAGTGAAGCTGAGGGCACAGCTACATTTATTTCAGTCTTGAGATACACTGGAATACTCCTAAATTAACTCATTTATAGCAGGATTTATATTTCATATACAGTATTCTGTACGAATACAAAGAAATGTGGCATAGTCCTGCAAGCGTTTTTCAGTTCACCAATTTAATGTGAACGACCCTGGGAGCATTATTTTCTCCCCTTCGGGTCTTTTCAAAAGGACAAAAACAGGCAAAGCAGCATAAGTGCAGAATTCTTGCTGAACTATAGAACTTAGTAGACTTTTGGAAATTCAAAGTTAATGAATTAAAACTTAACGTAATTCTGAGTTGGGGAAAATTATAGATGGGGAAGTACAGGACTTGTGATTTTCCAAGACCACAGAGTAGTGCAGTGGTGTCAGTAGAAGGTCCGAGAGCCCTCTCTGGGTTTAAACTACAAACCAGTTCTCCTTTTTACTACGCAATGCTGTTTGGCTAACACAAGGCGTTTACAGAATCCTTTGGTTGAAACCTCATGACTTTTAAGTGAGTGCTTTATACAGGGCACAAAATTAAAATGTAGATACGTAAGAGGGTTTTTACATTCAAAATCACTAAGAGTGGAAAGTATGTCTTGAAAACCGGTGATGACTCCTAGCTATTGCACACCTTCACAGGGAAAAGTACACTCTAATATGTAAGGAACTGGGACTGGGACACTTTACAAGCTAGCATTTCAAATCTCATGATTCCCCAAATGCTTTTTTTAAGTGTGCTATTGCACTGCCCTCCGTGGTGTCTGGGCTGGTTGGGTTGTCTCTGGAGAGAAAGGAAGAAAACAAAGGAAAAGGCAGGAAAACTAAATAATTTTTTTAAATTTTTTTTTAATTTTTTTTTTTTTTTCCCAGTCTAGGACCAGATTTAGTTGCTGCTGATCTGATTGAGCAGACGGCATTAAATGCTGTAGGGGTACATAAGGGCAGGAAAAGCCCTTGCTGAGAGAGAAAAGAAAAAATTCTCTTTAAGAGGAAAGTTTTCTGAGAAACAACAGTATAGAACTAAAATAGAGCAACTAGAGGAAGGAAGTCTGTGTCCTATATATACAGAAAGGGAGGGGGGATCTTCTCCATAGTAACAGGAGGGAGCAGAGGAGGAGGAGGACAACACCAACTGCAAAAGATGTTTTAACAAATTGTATAGAAAAGAGATTTGGGGTTTGCCCCTCTTCCCTGCTTGCAGGGCCTGTGGTTTTGGTGTGATACAAAATCCCTTTAAAAAGGTTTGTTTGCATTAATAAAATGAAGATGGATTATTTCTGGACAATTGTAAAGCTTGTACTTTAGTAGTTGTACTTTATATTGTCAACATCTTATTACAAGATTTGAAGCCTGGTTGCTGAAAGAAAGTTTCAGTTCTGTGATTTACACCATACGCTACTGTTGTGTATCTGTATTATTACTACATAGTTGCAAAATGTTTTGATGCTGGACCACAGCCAGATTTTGTGGTGGTATTTAATATGTGGAAGTTAGGTGAGGTGGTCTGTGTGTCTTTAAGAGTCATGTTGCTGTCAGAGGAGTAATCACTTCCATGGAAATCGCAATCCTGAAGGCTGGGCTTGTTCTGAATTTCCTGGTGGGGTTTTCCTGATGCACTGAGAACCCCTTTTTGCTCCCCCGCCCCTTATTTCTTGCACTCTTTTTCCCTGGCTAACTCCGGTGGCAGCCTTGCAAAGCCCTTGGCAAGACCTGCCATTGCGTCTCGTGCCAGGCAAATCCCTACTGGCAGAGGCCTTCAGCCGTGGAAATCTAGCACTCCAGAAAACCAAATCTTTCGCAATGGAGGTGAAACATCCCTTCCTCCTTTCTCTTAGCACTCTTCCTTAACTTACAGCGATTACTTCTAATAAATCAGTAACCAGTCCTAATTTTGACTTTGTAAGAGACTGCAGCCGTTTTTGTTGTTTAAAATAAAGTATTTTACTCAAACCATCTGTCTTTCATATTCTGTGGGACGGATGATCTTTTTATTTTAAAATGTCTGTACTTTTTGCAAAGACTGACAGCAGTGTCTGGTTTCAGGGTGGGATGATTAACTGGAATAGACTGTTTCCTCCTTTACGTCATAGACATAATGCGAATTATCAAGATCATCGCCCATCTGAACAAGACACACCTCCCCCTACCGAGGTTTCTGAAGAGCAGGTAAACATTTTTCTACTTTAAAATGGCATTTAAAAAATGGTTAGGAATTACTTCTACTGGGTTTTTTTATCATCTCTTGACATAGTTTCTTAAACGTTCTCTGTAGCAGCATAAATCAGAATATCAGATAACAGTCACAATACAGACAGCGAATTGTCATTGCCATTCAAACCAGAGTTGCAAATCAACTTGGGAGTTTCTGCTTTTATGTGTAACTGTCTCTTGCATTTAGAGATGAGATATTTTCACTAATGGGGGCTATTCAAATCTGATAAAATAAATGTTTCAAAGAAGGAAGAATGACAGATTTAATTATTTGTCTTGTAGACACACAAATTTTCCTTCACTGAGGTCTCCAGCTTAAGTTTCAAATTCAGTTGTAATTTTTTGGAGATAAAAATCTTACTCCAGCTGTGGACTGCAACACACAGCTGGTGTAAAACTTGGATGTTTCCCTCAGTAATGGGGTTGACTGATTTCACATACTGATGCCACGGAGAAGTTTGTGTCTTTTCTACCAGCTATAGATTTAGACTTACTGTATAGATGTAGACTTTAAGACTTAAGTTGATACTTTTATTCTCAAAAGAGATCATGATTTACTAGGAAATTTAAGAATTCAAGATTAGTTTTATTTCTGTACTCAAGTTTTATTGCGTGCAGCCAAGTTCTCCAGGTTGTAGCCTGTGTGCAGTTAGCTGCATTTGGCCATATTATAGTCTTAAGGTCTCTGCTACAAGACCTTGAATGAGAGTAGGTTTCAATGGTGAGTTTTTCTTTCCCTTTTTCTGGGAGATAAATCAACATTTGCTAGCACCTTGCTGTCATTTCTAGTTAGTTTAAAATGAGATTGTCCCAAACAGAAATCTTTGCTATGAGCTGATTTCTAGTTTTAATTCAATGTTAGAATATGTTCAAAATGTTCAAAACTGTAACTGCACTGGTGGTTTTAACTGCAAACCTGCTGGGCTACATCTGAAAAGTGTTAAAAAAAAAAAAAAAAAGGCCAAACAAACAAACAAAAAAAAAACCCCAACCACACCAAAGAACACCTTCTGAGACCCAGAAACTCAGAAACTTAGTTTTGGCCAGCCTGAAAGCCCACTTAGTGCCAGGTATGGAATGAACCAGATTTACCTGCTGGGTTGGTTTGTTTATTTTTGTATAGACAAATTCTGCTTATGGGAACTTTTACTGTTGGGCTGAAACTAATGAAATAGTTATTAGTCTGACTTATGCTGGATTCTTACCCAAAGCCTTTAGACCCACATTTATGAAAGCAATGCATGCTTATATTTTCTCATGCATTAAAGTTGTAGAACTCACCTGATTGCTGTCATTCTCAATGCCGTCTAGTTACTCTGCAAAGAAAAAAGTAATCTAAGCATCTTTGATGTCTCAGAACTGTACTACTAACTGCACCAGTTGTCTTAGAATGGGAGAAATACAAAGTTTTCTTCTGTTCTACGAATTAAAACTTGCAAGCATTTGCAACGCTTTTGGTACAAAAATCTCTGCATTTCTTGTGGGTTTTTTAGCACCTTAAATTACCGTTACCCATATACATCTCTGTTTCCTGGAGCTGGATTCAGTTCCTGTGGTTAAAATATACTCAGATGAAAAGAGCTTTTTGTTGTTACAATCTGTTCCCCGTGATGCTTGCTGGGAACATTACAATTCCATCTACCGCTAGTTAAGGTTAGAATTCATGGCACCGACAGTAAAAACCTTGCTTCTGAAATTTATTTCTGTGGTTAGCTTTTATTCCACTGCCTGGCCTTTTTCTCATAAAAAGCACAGTCTTAGATGAAAAATCAGACAGAGGAGAGTTTAGAAAGTTACAGGTTATGAAATCCAGTGTGAGGTTGCACTATTACTGCAGAGGTGTTGAAAGTGCAACTCTGTACTCTCTCTACAAGAAGGTGAGAAACTGACGTTGGGTTGCAAGGGGGGGAAAGAGGGAAATGCACAAAGTGATCGGTACCCTATTTGTTATTGTGACAGCCAAGGCAGCCGTTTTCAAACGTTTTTTAATGGTGTATTGAGATTAAGAGAATGCGGCCCCCCTCCTCTGGGCATACTTGGCAGTAGCGTATTTCTCAGTAAGCTGCCGAAGCAGAGAAGATTAAAAATACTGAAAGTTCTGGAGGTGGCTTAGAAGAAGAGGAGGTTGCTTTTAACGGCATCTTTGTTTTGAAAGGGGTTTAAAGGACTTTCAATACTAGTGCATGTTGCTCTTGCACCCTGGGAAGAGTCCTGGACCTGAAGGCTGCTGCTTTTCTGTTCTCTTCTGCAAGCAGAAGAGCAGCAGCGGTAGCTCCCAGGCAGCTCCCGTAGCCCACAGCTTCCAGGTTCAGTCCCTGTGGTGTCTGGTCATGGGCCATTTGGAGCAGAATGGGGAATGCTTTATGCTACCAGTGGCCACAGTTAATTTTACATGCTGCCCTCTGCTGCCCTCCTCCCCCAGCTTGTTTTTCCCCTCTCAAGAAGACTAAAGGGAATGAGTTATACCGTGACTTTCAGTCATATGTAATTGAGAATCCTAGATGTTAAATGTTTAGATTGGAATTTAACCAATTTAAATTAAATTTGGTTATACCTACATTCCTTTTTACATGTGGTAATTTGAGTATCTGTTAGCACAGAGGAAGAAGGTTAGGTGTCGAGTACGTGATATTGTAAAGAGGGATGGTCAAGTGATTATTGATCACCAAAATCACTGTCTTAATATGCCCTTTCCCAGGTAATTCTTCCATCAAATGTCATTGACCTACGCTGTTTTGAGAATATTTAGATTATAGTTGTCATGTGTGGTGTCATACTTTCTATTTTACTCTTTTTCCAAAACAGAACTGGCTAGGAAAATACAGGTGTGGCATTTTCAGCAAACAGTTAGTTTTGAATAAACTATCAGAAAGTAGTCATCTCTCCCTGTGGCAATGTTTTGAAGCATGCTGTCTGTCCCAGACATGTCTTTGTGACAGTGCATAGCCATGCTTGCTTACTGTCTGGAAAGGTAGGCTCTGGGACAGCCTCATCAGTGGAAAAGTGATCTCTGATGCAGTTAACGTGACTACTGCGCACACAGTGTGAATAGAACTCTGGCTTTAAAGCGGTGTTACTTCTTTTCCAGGTTGCACGACTTATGGAAATGGGATTTTCCAGGGGAGATGCTCTAGAAGCTCTGAGGGCTTCAAACAATGACTTAAATGTAGCCACTAATTTTCTACTGCAGCACTGACGGTTTTCTGTATGAAGGAACTTCACTTGATGGGTTTGTACACGTCTGAAAGGGGATCAAAGCCACCTGCTGGACAGACATACAAAGGTCGTCCCCGAAAGAGCGTCAGAAAAGAGAAACTGGCTCCGCGTGACTGGTGATTCACAGTGATATTAATGAATGACGTGAACTGTTCCCAAGCCTTCAGATCACTTGGTGGTTTCTAGTCTAGTTATCCTTTTCAAAGTAATTTTAGTTTCTGATTATTACTGGATATCACCTAAATTTATTTTTAAAATAAAGTAGGTGGTTTTTTTCTTGTAAATCCTTCTTACACGTTATCAGACTTAATGACTAGGAAAAGAAGCTTCAACAACCACAATGACTAGATTTCCCTGTCCAGAAAAATCGCATTTTCTTCATTTACCAGTCTAATTTCTCTAGCTTACGTGTTATTTTACAGTACTTGATTTTTGATTACAATAATAAGAGGTTTGAAGATCGCTTCATTTTCAACTCAGTAAAGGTTTATGGGACTACTATGTCATTCTTCAGAAAATTTTATTAATGCCTGTAATATTTTATTTCTTGAATTCCTTTTTAAATAAAAGTTGTCATTCAGCACATAATACACAGATAGGGTGCAAAAAAAATTCATATGTGTATTGCAAGCTATGGTAAGTGACCACTGTAAATTTAAATTTTACAAACTGAGTGAATTGCTGTTCAGAAACAGGTCATGAAGAGATTCACTGGGAGCAATAAAGGTGAATGGAATGATACAGTAAGATGAGAATTGAAATGATTTGAATGACTTCCATGTCTAATTCAGAGACTGTAACAGTGGATGTGTGCTCAGTGTCCTATGTGCTGGTTTCATTTTTTGAGCTGGCTACATACTGTCTTAAAAGAAAATGATAAAAAGCTAACTTTTCTATATATAGTTCTAGTTTTCTACTGTCAAAGATGTGGATGACCCTGCATTTGCTGAACCCTCACTGTCTGAAGCAACTTACTGTTGATCACAGACTGGAATATTAACCTTCAGGGTGATTCAGGCTCACACAAGGAGGTAACAGGACTCTAACACCAAGGTAATACAATATTGGTTTTGGAGTTTAGATTGGTAAATAAGCTTGCTTGGCTTGACTCTCAGAAGTGCTCAGTATTAGCACCTTAGGAGTTTGAGGAGATGGGGTGGAGAGAGGTGAGCATCTCTATAAAACCAAGCTGAAGTAATGTAAGATTCCAAACTGTGGCTCCATTAAACCAATCTACCTATGTATCTCCAGCATTTAATGTATCTTTTCTATATGTACTTCTGTTTGTACATTGTGTGTATGTATGTGTCTATTTGTATACACACAGACATATTTAACACGTATATTTAGACTAAGATACAGGTCATCAGAAGCATAACAAAGGCAATAGCAGGTGCAAAGGGGAGGAGGTGAAAGAATACACAAGAGAGAAGGGTGTTTTGAACATCCAGATGAACATGTGCCCCAAAGTACTGACCTGCACAGTCTCACTCGGCCTGGAAATTATACTGGGAAATTACAGGACAAGATTTAGAGAGAGGGAAATACCTTTCTTTTTTTTTTTTTTTTTTTGACTGATAAAACTGAAAAAAAGTCCTTTAGGCATTCAGGTCCTTATCTAGAAATGACATCAAATTTGTGCAGCTTTCAGCACGTGACATAATTTTTAATAAAGTCAATGTCCCCTATGGATTTTTTAGTATTTTACAGTGGGTGAAATAAGGGGATTTTGGAATGGCTATGTGTTTTCCTGGGTTTTGATCAACCTACTTCAGGGTTTGGCTTGCTGCTATGATCACATTATTTAGGCAGGGCCTGCTTTTTAGTCGAAAAGTTTTGTTTGTGTGAAGCCAAGTGGCTGGCTGTGTGTGTAGGCAAGAGATGTTTCTGTACCCAGAGAACTCTGGAAACATGCTGTCTTACAAAGGAAAGGGCAAATGTAAGGAAAAAAGCCCTGCAATAATTTGTATATGTAAACTAGTTAAATGTTTTGAAACAAGTACAGGTTTTAGTTTTGAAACATACAGATTCTTCCTTCACAAATATTTTATCAAAAGTAGCCATAAAGACTAGTCAATTACTTCAGAAGTCAAATTTTGTCTGTAGGAAATAAAGGCCCACCTAGCCCAAGGTAAATTAAATCTGACCTCTGCCCTTTCAGACATTGCCCTCCCTGCTCTAGGGACGAGCAGAAAGAGCATTTATTCCTTGGAACTTTAAAGCATGTTGAGTGCTATCTGGGACATGTAAGTCCCCAGGTCTAAATCCTTTCTTACTATTATCTGTACAAGCAGTATCCAGTTGTCACAGTTGTTTGGAAAACCCCATTTTGCTGGGCATTTTGCAAAACATGATCAAGCATAAGGGGTAAAATTCAGGCATTGGTGATGTCAGGTGAAAACTCCCCTTGGCATCTGTGAGAACAGTTTGTGCTCAAAATGCTTCCAGGGTTGTGATTTCCAATTTAAAAAAAAAAAAGTGGTAAAAGGAGGGGTCTCGGATGCTGTTGAATACAGTTCCTGTTTTGTGCAAGAACATTCGCATGTTAGAGCTGGAATACAACTCGTTTTCCACGTGATGGTGAAACTTCCATGGACAATTTCTGGAAACACGAGGAGCATGTTTTTCACAGCCTATACAGTGTTTGTCCAATACAGCTTTGAATATCTCATCGTATGGTTTCTATTTTGTGTGTGACCCAACAATATTTTTTAGGCAGCAAGAGAATGCAGAGTACTTTTCTACGGGGAGGATTTTAAGTGCCTACAAAATTCACACTGGTTTTAGTAAAGCCAAGCTTTGGTATTTTGAAATGAAAGTAGTTGCTGCTGCTAAATTTTGTCTACTAGACTGGGAATGTTGTCTTTTGAGACAACTTCAGAGTTATTTATTGGGGACTTTCCTAGATGGTTATGTGACACTTTGCAATACACCCACAGCAAGGTTTGTATTTGTGGAAATCTGCCTGATAAGCCACCAGGTTCTCAAGCCTTAATTTTTTTTTTTAAGATGCAGAAATGATTGGGCTCCATACCTACCAAAACCATTTTCCTCTCCCAAAAGAAGTGTTAAAGGTTGCCTGCTACTTCTGTGAGTACACGGACTGTCACAGTTGGTTCATGTACGCTTGTCGGTGCCTTTGTGAACATGTGATGGAGAAAACGTCTCATTATTTTTGTCTGTAAAAGAAGAACAAGCAAGCAAAACATTGCAAGGTACAGGGCAAATGGCAACATGTTGGGCTCCTGTTTTTGTACATATATATATATATATATGCATATATATGTGTATATGTATATATACAGACATGAGTGAGAATATTTATGTATTGGTTTGATGAATTTAACTGGAGTTAAGAGTTTGTTGAAGAAAATTAAAAGTCTGTATTTAAAGACTCCCATTGCTCAAAGACGTGTGTATTTGGAGTATATATGCAGTTGCAAAGGCACCCAGATTTGAAAACACTCTGAATTACAGCTGCCATGTTGTAGGGGAGCTGCATCTGTTTGAAGAGAAATAAATGCACAGTATTAATTTGAACTAATAGGGATTTTTGATACATGAGTGCAATTAATTTCTTGTGTGTGTTCTTCCACAAGAAGAACCTGAATGAGATGAGCTTTCTTTAAATGGGTAGCCAGAATGCTAAGTATTTTATATAAATGAGTATAAATACTATTTTATTAGGAGAGCCACATGAACACACAGACGTTTTATGTGTTTATATATAGGCGCACATATATATATACATACTTTACTATATATGTGCTTATTTAAAACATACTAGATTTCATTTAATTTTTGGTAGGATTACATTCTTTCTGTTACCATATATAAAAGGATGTTTTGACCCTAGAAAGTCCACTCAGTTGAAACTCAAAGAGGGTACGTGCTACCAATAGTTTTCAGTCCAAATATAAGACAAGAAACCAATGATGGGAGCGGAGGAACGGTACCACCTGAGGAATGGGTGCGACTGGTGAGACTCTCAGCAAATGGGTCAGTCAGCTGCTGTCGTTTGATTTTTTGCAAAGCAGAGTTTTAAGAGGAAACAAGAAGTTAGCTGGGCTTACACGTTGTCTGTAGGGGACTGTTTGCAAACCTGAATGGTAGCATTGGAGAAAACAGGAATATATGTACTTTAAAAGTGGGTGAAAAAATCCATGATTGTGACTGAACCAAAAGCAGGATTTGGCCTTTTGACTAGAGATAAGTAGGGACCATAAATGGAAGATTAGCAAAGGAGAGAACTTGAGGGGAATCAGGGAGGTGGAACAAAGGGTTTAGAGATCAGAGGCAAACTAGAAGATAGACCGCTGAGGCCAGAAAGAAAACACCTGATGAGAGGATGTCACATTGCGCTTCGTTCAGTTTTGAAGGAATTCTCAGAGATTCTGTGTAGAAAATGCAAGATGTTTCTGGTTTTCAAAGCACAGTTAGTCCTGCCAGCCTGACTCTTCTCCTGGCACCCCATCCCAACTGTGGAGAGACCTGCTCCTGGAAGGACGTATAGCTCCCCGCAGGTCACACCGCTCTTCCCTCGCAAGGTTATTTAAATCCCCATGCCATGAGAGCACACCGCCTTCCAGGGAAAACAAGTGTCCTGCGTAAAGGAGGTGGATGGAGAGCTTGTGCTCGCCCCTCACCACTTCTGAGTGTTGTGGCAGGGAGAGGCATACATGCTCCTCTGAGAAGAAGACACTTGCCCACATCACTTGGCCTGAACAGTCACACCGGGGCCTGTTACTTGGTGGTGAGAAGCTTTTATTTTAAGTAGATGTGTGCATTTTTACATGATAATATAGTACTGGCTTACAAAGGTGGATGTCACAACGTGCAATAGCTTGAATTCAGGACAATTTAAAGCACAGACTGAAGAGGTGTGTTGTGGGGCACGGGGACTTTACTAACAGTAATGTCTAATGGCAACCAGGAGCTGTTGTCCCCCAGCACTTTCCTGGAAAGTTATGCTTTTAGCGGAAAGCATGAAGTTTGGAACCACTCCTAAGGAAAAAAGGCAGTGCTTTTCGAGCTCCGTGTGCTTGCTTGCCGTCAGGATACGGCTTGTCAGTCGAGCAGGCCCTCTGCAGAGATGCTGTCTACTTTCCGTGCTCCATTCAATTGCAGGAGCTAATCATTCTTTTGCAGAAGTTCAGGAGAAACCTGAAATACGCTGTGTTAGAGGGGTTTGGCTCCTGAGGATTTTTGAGCTACCAGGGTCACGGCATGAGTTTGCTAAGGAAATCTCAGCTTGCATCACATACGTATATAATCTGTACGCAGGAGTGGTAGTAGTGTGTGACAGCAAAAAGGGTATTCACTGCCCTTAGATAAAAAGGCCATTTTCTCTTCTTAGAAGACAGCATGGCAATCGGCTGCAGTCTAGGGTGAAGTAAGAAATACCTGCACACTGTGCAGTAATAACACTCTACCTGGAAAGCCGTCAGGGATCCTGGCGTGTGTTTGCCATACGCTTCACAACCATCCTACTTATCAAATGCACCGCGTTCCTACGTGGCAGGAGACGCGTGGGGGGGAACACCAGCTGCATCTAGTAATTTTTTTCATATTCGTGGGCGTATTTTTAACCCCAAGTAAAGGTTTCAGCTCCCTCTTTCGGCGAGAACCGGCGTTGCCCCTCTCCTCTCTGCAGAGCTGTACTGCAGAGGCTGCTCCGAGCCCCCCCACTTATGTTTGTGTGGCTGTGTCTATATTCCACCTTTTCCTGAGAAGGTTCCGTCACAGATTTACCTTTGCCTCTACCATAGGCTCCAGCCTGGCAAAACATCTCTACGCCTTGGTCTAGAGAAGGAGGGTGGGCCACCACTGCAGACCTGTGCTCCAGTGTTTACGTGGAGGCTGGCTGAGCTACGTACCGCTCTTCTGCAACCCCTACCATAGTTATACAGGAATTTGAGTTACAAAAATGACAGAGCCAAGCTCTTCTTGGCACGAGTGGGTGATGTTAGGGGGTGACAGCCACTGGCTGTGGATGGGGAGGTTCAGATTGGACAGTGGGGAAAAGGTTTTCATCCAGAGGGCGATGCAGCACCGGAACAGTCACCTCGGCAGGGGGAGCCTCCTTGCCCGGAGTTTCCAAGCCTTGGGTAGATGAAGCCATGGCCAACCTGATACTGTGCCAGCCATGGTCCTGCTCTGAATAGGCCATTGGACAAGGTGATGCAGAGAGGTTCCTTCCAGCCAACGCTGCTTTGATAAATTAACAGTGCGCCGGAACTGTACAGCAACTGCCAGCCAAGCCAGGCTCCTTTAGGGTGTTCAGACCATTGATATCCTTATATTACTGCGTACCAGCTCTTCCTTCTCCATTGTAATCTGCTTTTTAGGATGCAGGCTCTCTTCAGGCCAGCACTGAGGTTAGACCTGCTTTGAGGAGGGCTCAGATAACCTCCTGAAAGGTCCCTTTACCACCTGAATTATTTTGGGCATCCCTCTTAGTCAGCCTTCAGGATGTTGCAGTTACCGATACCATAAGTAAAACCATCATCATCCAAAAGCTTGTTCACGCATATTTAAACAATAAAGGGCTGCACGTGACACTATTATTAACTTTCTAGCCATAAAGAAAGGTTATTACCTTAAAGAATGATTTGTAATAATCAAAAGTGTCCGTTCGTGAAACTTCTTCAGTTTTACTTTTCGGCAAAATAAAGCTGCTTTTTTTTTTTTGACTCTTCATGTCTCTGGGAATGTCTCTGTCCCTTCCAACCTCAAACACGAGACCAGTCATCCCGGGAACTGTGAAATCCCACCTGTGTTGTTTTTCTGTTGTAGTTCAGCGACTTCAGAGAAGAGCCGTGGAGGTCCTTGCTCCTGCCAACTTTCTGCTCGTTGCACGGGCTCAAATGTCAATGGGAACCCGACGTCTCGGGGCTCCTCCTCTCACTCTGGCGACCGTCACGTAACCTTAGCGAGGCTCTTGGACTCATCAGGGCGCTGGGTTCAAACAAAGGTTAGTCAAGGTCACGTAAGGCCACCCTCAGTCCCTGCCCCCTTGTCTCCTTTCCTCCACTCCCTTCAAGTGAACGAGGAGTGGGAAGGTTTCGCTCTCGGCGCGGGTTTGCAGCCTTCACAGCCGAGCTTGGAGCCCGGCCAGCTCCAGCATCCCATTCCTGCCGACAGGTCCTGGGGTGAGCGCAGTGCCGTCGGCTGCGGGGAAGGGCACCCCGGGCAAGGAGCAGCCGCCCAAGCAGCAGACGCAGGCAGCAGCACTCCCGGGAGCTCTGCAGATCCATGTCCTCACCCCCCTCCCTTGAAGGAGAGCTTTTTTGGCAGCTCCCCTGTGCTTACTGCACATCCCATGCGGCGCCCAGGAGGCGGGAGCGGGATGCTGGGCAGGGGGAGAGAGGAGCAGCCATGCGTCAGTGCGGGGAAGAAGCTGTAGGTGATTTTCTGCATGGAAGTAGCATCCCTGCCAGTTCCTGAAATACCCCGAGTCTGTGCCCTCCATGCCAGCTGCCCGGAGCCCCACAGGGATGCTGCCCCAGCGCACCGGGGGCAGTGCAGGGAACAGGGACAGGGAGGCAGGGATAGCCACAGTGGTGGCCGACAGCCACCGACCCCACCAGGGATGCGAGATGGGTGTGGGAGGCTGACACAGTGCGGTGCTGGGAAACCCCCAGCAGCGTTTGCCAGCCAGAGTGGTTGCCTGGGCTCCTCTGGGGCTGGGATGAAAATGGGCCTCTCCCTGCTCCAGGATGGCAGGTCCAGCAGTGCTGAGAGCGGAGCCAGGCGTGCGGAGCCAGGCAGGGCTGTGTCCTGGTCAGGTTGGCTTTGCGAGAGGCCCCAGCTCCAGGCTGGGGAGCGATGAATCCTGTCGGAGGTGCTGGTTCTGCCCTGCAGCCCAGCTCCGGCTCCTGTCGTCGGGAATGGTCCATAAGCTGCAGGCCAGAGCAAAAGGGAGGGGGTTGCGCTGCTAGACAGAGACGGAGCCAGGCGGCTGGCTGTGGCTGTTGCTGTTGCTCTCGGAGGGGGTCTTGGCAGTAGAGGAGGTGGCCATGGAGCCGCTGTTCCTGAAGATGCGGAGCAGCCTCCGCTTGTAGCCCCGGAAGGCAAAGAAGTAGATGATGGGGTCGATGCAGCAGTTGAGGTTCATGAATGCCACGGTGACTTGCAGGGACATCTTGAAGGCTTGCTGCTCGCGGCAGGACGGCTGGTAAAGGATCTTCCTGACCATGAACTGGACAATGTTGAGGTGGTAGGGGCTGAAGCAGAGAAGGACAGCCAGTAGCACCACCAGGATGACAGTGAAAGCCCGACGGTGGTGCCCGTTCTTCACTGTCAGAGGGTTTTCTTTGGCCGTCTGGCAGAGCTTGAGGTTGATCCTCACGTAACACACCAAGATGATGCCCACAGGCAGGAAGAAGCCGACGACGCAGGCCCCCAGGAGCAGGTAGGGCAGCTTGGGAATCTCCTCGAAGTTGAAGTACTCCATGCACGTCAGCTTGTCCCCCATCCTCCGCGTCATGGGCCGCAGAAGCAGCGGCGCCGTCTGCAGGAACACCAAGGACCAGATGAGGACGCAGACACCCCTGGCACGGCTCATCTTCCGGATCCTGCCAGGGTGCCTGATGCGCACGATGGCAATGTAGCGGTCCACGCTCACGCAGGTCATGAAGTAGATGCCCACATAGGTGTTCATGTAGAAAATGAAGGCAGTGGCCCGGCAGAACCAGTCCCCGAAAGGCCAGTCAAACTCCAAGATGTAGTAGGCGATCCTGCCTGGCAGTGCCAGGGTGAAGAGGGCATCGGAGAGGGCCAGGTTCACCAGGTAGAGGTCGGTGGAGTTGAGTTTCTTCTTCCTGCGCTGGAAGGTGATGCAGAGGGCCAGGATGTTCCCGCAGGCGCCAAACACCAGCAGGGCGGTGTAGAAGAGGGAGAAGGTGACTTTGGCGGAGAATTGGTGGTTGTGCACGTTGCAGCTGCTCTGGTTGCTGGAGGTGAGGTTGGCGGGCGGGAACACGGCCTCCGCAACAGCCATTTCCGCGGTGCCTCGCGAGCTCTCGCCCTCTCCCTTGGAATAAGAAGAGACATGAAACTTGCAGCTTGTCGGTAAAGGGGAGTGGCACCCGTAGGGCGCCTGCGAAAGACCTGTCCCCTGCTCCCTGCCACCCCCCTGGCAGCACACAGCTCGACTCATTTGGAAAAACGCATCTCTTGTGATTTCGGTGCGAGCGTCTCAACAAAGGCTGTGACTCATTGTCCTCTTCTTGTCACCAACTCCTCCTTATTTTTGTGTTTTTGCAAGTCCAATCAATACCAGAAAGGACTTGGGGGGGTGGGATGGGGGGGGAGGTGTTGGGGGCTAGTTGGGGGAATCACCTATCACACAAGCAAGGTCCCACACTCATGTGGTGGCAGCAATGTCATTTATTCATCGCCGCGGGGGGAATGGGGAGCTTCATTGAGAAAATGCCCAGAAAGCGGGGGGATAAGGGGCAGGCGGGGGGCGCAGAGGTGACAAGGAGCACCTTTGCAACCCCTCGGGCTGGGACCAGAGCAGAACCAAAACTGAAGGCGTTCAAAGCGAAGCAAAATCCCAGCCTTCCCCCAAAAATCCTGAAGCGGCGAACACCCCGGCACCAAATCCCCGTGTCCTGCACGCCCTCCCCGCCGCTCCCCCTGTTTTGGGGGCGCAGGGCCGCGCCCCCCCCCCCCCCCCCCCCCCCCCGCGGGGCGG